>ML769605.1:106312-117213 GCA_009733575.1 Gymnopus androsaceus JB14
GCTGAAGTCTGAGTCAGCATTACTAGCTTTTCAATTTTCAAACCTTGGAGTTCATACCGCTACGCTTGCATGGTCAAACGGAAATCGTTTCTTAACTGAATGTTATTCCTTATAACTGCAAGAAATTATGTATCATCTGCAAGTGAAAGTACGGGTTCTATGGCTCAACTTCGTTTGGACTGATTCTCGTCTTAGTCTTCGTCGAAATCGATTTTCGTACAATTCCTAACTAGGAACCATGGTTCAGGGAAAAGAATCGTTTCCATTGATTACTCCAACCCTTCAGATATAAATTCATCGGAAAAAGTGTGCCTCCATACGTCGATGGCGCGGATGCAGAGTGATTATGGTACGAGTGCGTCTATTGTCTACCCAATTTATCTCTTCTATATTGAGGGCTATCCTCTCTCAATCCATCCACTAACTAATCTCCTCTCCCTTATTCTTCTCTCGTCATTATTGAAAAAATGCAGCTAGACAGCAGCATACATGTTGTTTGTACTGCTCCCATGATGAATTTGCAGGCTGCTTTTCCTTTGGAAGCTACTGGCAACATTCCCTCTAATTGCAACAAGAGGAATGCTCGAGATTACTAGCGATGGTCTCGAGGGATTGCGAGCTGGCACGCTCCCGTCGACTTTACGGCAGTCTAATGTTTTTGAATCATTGACGCCCGCGTCGTGTCTCTTTGCAGCAGAAAAGTGAAAACAGATCTAAGTTGATTGCAATGCGTAGCTCGACATTACAGGCAAGGACAATTGCATCTGCAGGCGCAGGTTACATCTTTACTCATGTATGCCCTCTACCGACAACTGCTCGAATTCTCGACTCGGACGCTGACTGCTATTCATCCTCCGTTTGGTGCGATACCAGACCCGGTTTCACAAGATGTCTGGTCACCCAAAAGAACATTACGCAGATCGCCGAAGTTCGGTTCGTCCGAGTTCCATGGGGCGTGGCGAAGAATTATTGGAATGGTGCTGCCGACGACACGTAGAATGCCTCGAAGATCTCATGCAGGTTGGGAGAAGGAGCGTTTAACAAATTCATAAAATGTGTTTGCTGTGAAACATTAGTAATTACATCGAATCCGTTACCATAAACGTACTATTCCCTTTTGTTTTCACTTCGTGCTGGATCAAACACTCAACCTCAGCTTGCAAGTAACGAATATCCGCCTCTGTATTACTGTTCATTGAATCTTTGTCGCCATTTTCAGTGGCGAAGAGACCGAGGTTGTGTTTGGAGTTGAGCTGCCGAACCTGGAGCAGAACCTGCCTGTCGCATAGTGTGGGCTCTCCGCAACGTCAGGCATTTGACAGGGAAATCCTCGTAAGGTAGCAGGAGCTGATGATGGCTTGTAGAAGGAGAAATCCATTAACTACAGTTGAGAAGAGTAGTTTGACACCAAGAGGCGGAAGGCTCGCAAAGCTTCTGTATGGGCATCGTGCCGGTCTCTGCCAGAGATGACGGTAGATTCTGAGGCAGAGCGGATCCAGCTACAGCGAAGCGCAAAACAAAAGATTCGACCAGTGTGTATGGAACGAAACGCATTTCGCATGACAGCATCTGCCATGGAAGAATGTCAGATCTGGCTCGAAACCTGAAAGGTACTCTCACTATTCAGTGTGAAGGAGAGACTACAGTTCATAGAGAGGTTAAGTCAACAAGGAAATAAAGCAGGTATATGAATGAAACCGACCAGGAATGCACTTCTTTGGATCAAAGTGAGAACAAAACGATCGTACACCGTTCCATATATGAGTTAACAGCCTTCCACCAATAGCAGCTCCGGCCTCTGCAGAATGGTCTTGTGAGCTTGACGTGGCGACATCGGAATCCATCTCCGCAGATTCATCGCATTTTTGGCAAGTGAGGAATGATTCGAGTTGTGGAGGTGGAGTTGAATACAAATGGCAAAGGAACACCTGGCGAGGTTAAACCAGGGCTCACTTTCGAGGCAAAAGTAAAAGGATAGACCACGCGGCTGTGAAACAATCAAATCCGAGTGCCTAAAAGCAAGAGAAACGAAGAAGGACTTACAAAGCAGGAGAAGCCGATGGAGCAGGACCTATCGGTCGAGAGCATTAAAAATAGCAAGACGAAGAAGATGAAGAAAACTTCTTACCATTAGTAGATATGCTTACCCACGCGCTAGAAGAAACTGCGTCAACGAGGGTGCATAAGGCAGGCGTTTCGAGAAGAAATCGGGCTCTTGTGTTCGAGCACGTTTTCCAGCGGGCTCAGCCTGCTGGCGAGTAGCTGTGAAAGCATCATCTGGTACACTTTCCAAATGGTAGCAAAAGCTTGCGCTTTGCAGAAGGCAAGGCAGCGTCTTGAGCTTGCATAATGACAAAGTTCTATTTGTTTCTGGAAGTCAGTTCAAGTCGGCGAAGTCGGCGAAATCTGGGAGGTAAAACGTTTGGAAATGTTCAGGATTTTATACATTCGTGCGCGTATAGAACAAGCAGCAGTGATTAGCAGCCATAAGGCCACAGACGAGCCAGCCACAAGTGGGGAAGTCACTGGACAAAGATCGGAGTCTAGTTCAAGTATGAATATAAATGAATTAGATTTATTTAAACCCTGAGCTTCTCTTTCATCTTTCTAACTGGTACAAATCCAAATCTGCGAAATGGCAGTTTGAGAGAGTCGGTGATGATGAGGGAACACTGAAAAAGGTGATTATGTAGATCACGGGCGCGCCCATTGTTTTCCTTTCAGCTTCCACATTACCTGGCAATTCAGCCCAAATTCAGCCTACATAAAAACCAAAGAGAATTCGTTGTTTCAGGCAGCGCACGACACGCTCCGAGATGACGCTGACAGAGGAAACGAAGGATCAGCATCGTCTCTTCAAGCTCATCTCAGTCTAATAAGATTTTTCAAACGTCCTATCTAGATCGATACAGGGACTACTGGAAAGGCATTGTGAGTTTCAAAACTGTACCGTCTTGGAGTGTCGACGTTGATACCTGCTACTTTTGAAAGGGGGAGCTTGCTCGAGCTGCAATGGAGAAAAATGTCGGTGTGTAGCCAATCCACAACGGAACAACCTTTGTCATAATCTGCCTTTCACCCAAACGATTTATTTTGCCTACCCCTGCGTATCGCATTGCGGTGAAATATATCCCAGTCGATAGTAAGCTTCGATGCTTGAATATCAAGTAATTTTACTGACCTAATTCCAGTACAACTTCTTCAGACTCTAACTTCCTCCTCACTAGCGATCAAGCGTAATGGTGTTCCCAACATAGTACGAGGGTTTTGAAAGGGAGAGGGATGAAGGAAAACAGGAGACAAATCAGGAAGATGTCTTTCCATCCAATATCCACCTCCTCGACTCCCCGATCCCGTCGTGCGCTCGAAGCACGAATGTTGCTTTTCCTCCTGGCGTTTATTTGGTCCTGCTCATGTATATTCGCCACAGTCTATAGTCAAGTACAACTCGGTCCCTTGAGCGAGTAGATCAACCTCGTTGAACAATGCATACAAAGATGGAGTCGAGGTTTTATAGAAGAATTGAACCTCTCTTTTTACCAAGACGATACGACGATGCATCTAGCTGATATTCCTCCTTGACTACCGTGGCGGCTCTAGGTCGTCCTTTGTTCTGAAGATGCCTGCGCCCAGGTCCGAGAGATATTCCGTCTCACTGGGCAGAACAGATGGTCCTGCTATCCAACTTCTCGGATCTATTGAACCTCAAGGGTACGAATACTGCAGTGCGGGTTCGATTACCCACGGGAGTGGTAGTATGAGCACCTGCCGGTTGATAGTGCCTTCCATGTTGGAATGACATTGATGCCTATGTTGAGTCTTACGGAGGTTCATCGGAGGGAGCGAGTGTTGTTGCAAAACTCGTGGCAGCATCCGCGTCTGCTATTGATTTCGTTAGATCTGATCTATCTGTGTATACTAGGGAATCGATCGATACGAATTCAGATCCAGTGGCGGAGGTAGAACCCGGTTGGACGAAAGAAGGCGAGGGAGCGTTTCTCTTTGGATAGATGGAGGAAAAATCTCGATTTCGCGTCGCAGTCCGAACCTGCAGGAAAACCTAGTGATCTTGGCTCAACATCCTCGAAGCAGAGAGATGGACTTGCTTCAGCTAAATGATCAAGAAAGCCTGGGGTTTGATTTGGCTGGACTCAGCGGAGGTGGTTTCGGCATCGGATTATGAGTACGGAGGGGAATTTTGTGAGTTTCCTGCCTCTCAGAGTCAAAATCAGCGACCTGATTAGCTTCCTGTATGACTCGGCAGGCTACGGCGCGCGCGCGTAGGGTACGGGAGTTTTCGCGTTGGATTTAGGACTTGTATGGAGAGCAAAGCAGAACACGGGCTAGCATCCACGTATAGCATCAACGTCGTCTGGGATCTTTGCGGATACCAGGAAATCGATATCATCTAGCGTTGGAGGTAGGAGCTTGTTGGACGAGTGTACGCCGCGCAGCACGGTAAACTTATTGTCCTCAAGTGATGTTTCTGCTTTTAATCGACGTCTTGGAATTCCTATTCCAATTCCTATTCCGCAATTGAGTGACGCAGTATAGGTCTTCGAAAATTTTTGTTGGCCGTTGTCTTTTGTGTTTGGCCCTGCCGCTGGAGTTGACCGTACCGTTTGAGCTATTGCATCCGGCGATGAAGAACATTTGCATTCCTCGTAAGGATGGCCTTTGCCTACTGAAAGCTCAATGGTTAGAGGTATTCTATGACTGGATGGCTGTCCAAAACACCTACTCGACTAAAGCTCGTTGGGTTAGTTTTGCATTCTCTTCGCTGTCTAGTAAGGATCCTAGTGAATAGTAAGTTTTTTCTGTCGCTTCACATATAGTAGCTCTTACTCAACGATGTTCATGCCCCTCAGGAGCTTTATCTCTCTCTCTCTCCTATATTTTCTCAAGCTGGTGCCTCCTGCTTGCTGAGCGCTGGAAAAGGTGGCTGGCTTGAAGATCTCGACAGAGTCGACATCAGGTCTTGACATTTTCAGCGCGACAGCCTCCCATGGTTTCTGGATTGTCGGGGTTTGGCTCAGGCTCCGGTTCGTCTTCATCTGATGAGGTATCTACTCCAAACGCAGCTGCAGCGGGTCCTACAACGCCAAAGGCAAAGGCAACTCCGTCCGGCTCGAAGCCCCCTGTGGCTCGAAAACCCAAACCGAATATCAAACGAGGCCTACACGTCAGTCGACTCAGAGTCGGATTTGGTAAAGGTTCAGGCCGAAATACACTTTTCACTCCCATCGAAGGAGAGAAACCTTGGGTTTTTTTGAGGGTACAGGTAGTCGGGTGTACCGATCTGTTGGCAAAAGATAGGAATGGTTTCAGTGATCCGTGAGCTCAAATCCACTCTATCTGATGTAATAAACGTACTAAAATCTCGTTTCATCGCTCACAGCTTCGCCTCAATATCCCTCCCGCCAAACCCGACAAAACATACAACCCCCGTATCCAAACGAACTCTGAACCCTTCCTTCCCTCCTGCCCAAAGTACCTTTGATTTTCCTATATATCGGTCCTTGGTCGACCGGTTAGGCGTACTGGAAGTCGTATTATGGGATAAAGACTTTTTCGGAGTGGGTCTTGGTACAAGTAAAGGTGGAGTAGGAGTGGGAAGGAAGGAATACCTTGGCAAAGTAGCACTTGGGTTGGAGAAGTGGTTTGAGGCAAATGAAGGCAGGGCTCTGGGCTGGCATATGCGCAAGAATAACAGTGACGGTCACAAGGGAGAAGAGGGTTGTGTTTTTGAACTCCCGTTGGTATCGACGCGATCGAATACCCATGTGCGGGGAAAGGTTAAGCTTAGGTTGGGGTTTGTTTGTGGATCCGACTCCGAGGCTGAGAGGAAGGGAAACATGAAGGAAACGGAGGAGGAAATGGATTTTGAAAAGGTTTATGAAGAGTTACTTCGTAGTTCTAGACCTAGCTTGGTTAATATTCCTCCGGTGAGTGAGTCTAACCCGTACCCTATTCCTTGCTATTCTTCCCTCCCTTGCTATTCTATGAACTGATTTTGATTCTACTTGCAAACAGACCGAAGGCTTAGTTCCGCGACCAAGGTGAAGAATGAGGATGTGGATATGGCCAGGATGCATTCTTCTTTTTGGACAGTCATGGTGAACATAGAAATTTCCCCGTAGGCTCGAGATTACGCGTTTAGTACGCTGATGATTTGATGACAACCTAGCGTGGGCACGGAAAATCCCACTCAATTTGTTTACTGTTGAAGCCAAAACAACGCGAATCTCGTCTCTTTTTTCACCTTTCTTTTCTACAATGACTTTAAAACATAACATGCCCGCACAAAAAAAATGCCTCGGTCCCCAGCGGACCATCCCCACGATACAACAAGCACGATTGAAAGTGAACTTGCTTTATGTGGCTGGGCCGCCGCCACTCGCATATTTTGACTCGAATGTGCGTGCGTTATCCGTAACAGCTGGTGCATGAATCTGAATTTGTAGACACAGGTACCATCCAAAAACGCTTCTTGCTTTTTTGTTCAATCGCGTTTTACCGCAAACGACGTATGTTTTGTTTCTCATCTTCGCCAAGGCGTGGTTCTCATCTCAACCTTTACAGCTCAAGATTCAAGCAGGGGCCGATAAAATGCATAACCAGTCCGATGCGATGGATCTCGACCTTTGCAAGTTTTCTTTCTATGTAATATCTTTCAAACTTGCTAATACCAACATGATCTCAAGAAAAAGAATCCATTCCACGTGCCTTGAACCTACGTTACATCCTCTGATTTTCCCAATGCCTGCTCCAGCGTAGAAATTGTCTAGCGATTTTATGGACATCTTGATTCTAAATTTTCCTGTCGAAACCCCATGTATCATACCGACTTATATTTGTATCCGCTTTCGCTGTCTACCTGCTGTCCTGTTTTCCACCTACGTTATCCTCGACTTGCTTCCTACTTAGATGTACCTACTTTGAGTATCTACTTATATTTACCTGCAATCAGTACATACCGAAATTGATTACTTGCGCCACAGCCAAGGCGATTGTTTATACTCACTCTGAAAGTGATTGATGAGATTATTTATATTGTCGAAAACATACTTATGTACGGTTTTACATCGGCTGGCATAACTTTGCAAAGTTGCCCTATGCGTGCCAGTTAAGGCTTGTGAACCATGCTCGATGAATAGATGACACGAATGTATGGCTTCAAACCCGCCTTCGTAGCGCGCCGGGCGTGTTAGCGGATGGAGGGTCAGATAATGGGGAACTGGGACGTTTACTATCTTCTCCTGCTCCATCAAGAATGGATATTTGTGGGAGAGAGCAACAGTCATCGTTCATAGAGTTGGTAGACGTAGTCGAGGATTCATCGTGATTTGGCAAAACCATGGCGCCGTGGCCGTACGAGAGGGGAAAGCAAATCCACAAAGGTCCAACCTGAGTTTGTAACAACTCGTGAAACGGCTGTGTAGTTGGAGAGTTCGCAGTGGACACTTCAGGCTACCACTAAATATGACCTAGTTAGGATAGAAAAATGATGTACCTAAACTATCCTAAGAGGTCCCTTTTTCTGGCATTCTGCCCACCCATTATTTTCATGGGGCAGCTGCCCACCTCTGCCCAACTTCACCAAGGCAGCTGCCCACCCCAGCCAACTCAACTGAAAACCACTGCCCTGCCCAACCTGGCAGCTGCCCAGCTTGTCACAGCGCGACAGCCTCCCATCGGTTTCTGGATTGTCGGGGTTTGGCTCAGGCTCCGGTTCGTCTTCATCTGATGAGGTATCTACTCCAAACGCAGCTGCAGCGGGTCCCTCAACCAAAGGCAAAGGCAACTCCGTCCGGCTCGAAGCCCCTGTGGCTCGAAAACCCAAACCGAATATCAAACGAGGCCTACACGTCAGTCGACTCAGAGTCGGATTTGGTAAAGGTTCAGGCCGAAATACACTTTTCACTCCCATCGAAGGAGAGAAACCTTGGGTTTTTTTTGAGGGTACAGGGTTTTGTTTTCGGCCCTGCTGCTGGAGTTGGCGGTAGCGTTTGAGCTGCATCCAGCGATGAAGAACATTTGCATTCCTGGCCTTCGCCTACTGAAAGCTCAATTGTTAGAGGTATTCTATGACTGGATGGCTGTCCAAAACGCGTACTCGATTAGAGCTCGTTGGGTTAGTTTCGCATCTCTTCGCTGTCTAGTAAGGATCCTGGCGAATAGTAAGTTTTTTCTGTCGCTTCAAATAAAGTGACTCTTACTCAACGATGTTCATGCCCGTCAGGAGCTTCCTCTCTCTCTCTCCCTCTCCTAGATTGTCTCAAGTTGGTGCCTCCTGCCTGCTGAGCGCTGGCGAAGCTGGCTGGCTTGAAGATCTCGACAGACTCGACATCAGCTCTTGACATTTTCAGGGTCGACGCGTGGCTTCTGAATTCCGCGACCAAGGTGAAGAATGAGGATGTAGATAGGGCCGGAATGCCTTCTTTTTTATGGACGGTGAACATTGAACGTTTCCTCGTAGGCTCGAGATTTACGCGTTTCAGTGTGCTGGTGATTCGATCACAACCTAGCGTGGTCACGGCCACGGAAAATCCCACTCAATTGGTTTGCCGCTGAAGCCAAAACAACGCAAATCTCGTCTCTTTCTTTCTTCTTTTCTACAACCACTTTAAAACATAACATGCCCGCACAAAAAAAAATACCTCGGTCCCCAGCGGACCATCACGACAATACGACAAGCACGATTGAAAGTAAACTTGCGTTATGTGGCTGGGCCACCGCCACTGGCATATTTTGACGAGAATGTACGTGCGTTTTCCGTAGGAGCTGGTTCATATTTTTACGAGCATGAATCTGAATCTATAGACACTGATACCAATCAAAAATACCTCTCACTCTTTCGCTGAATCGCGTTTTACCACAAGCGACGTATGTTTTGTTTTCCATCTTCGCCAAAGTGTGGTTCTCATCTCAACTTTTTACAGCTCCAGATTCAAGGAGGAGCCCATAAATTGAACAACCAGTCCGATGCGATGGATGTCGACCTTTGCAAGTTTTCTTTCTATTTAATATTCTTCAAACTCGCTAATACTAGCATCGTTTCAGGAGAAAGAATTTCATTCCACGCGCCTTGCCTCACATCTTGAACCTACATTATACTCTTTGATTTTCCAATGCTTGTTCCAGCGTAGAAATTGTCTACCGATTTTATGGACATTTTGCTTCTAAATTCTGCTGTCGATACCCCATGTATCATACCGACTTATATTTGTTGTATCGACTTCCTTTGCTTTCACAATCTACCTGTTGTTCTGTTTTCTACATACGAACCATTCAATACCCTCGACTTGCTTCATGTACATACTTATAATTACCTACCTACATGCTTACCCACAACCAGCACATACCGAAATTGATTACTGACGCCACAACCAAGGCGCTTGTTGATACTCTGAAAGTGAAAGATGATATTATTTATATTCTTGAAAAATACTTATGTACGGTTTTACATCGGCTTAGACAAAGTTGTCTTATGCGTGCTTGTTGTTCATCTTCATCATAGTCCGAAGTTTCACCCTCAATCCAGGTCCCTCCCAAGGAGTTAACAAGGTCCACCCATAGAATCATGCTCGATGAATAGATGCCACGAGTGTATGGCTTCAAACCCGCCTTCCGAAACAAAATATAGATAGCCCGGTCTTTTCCTTTGAGGACGTCCCGAAGTCGACCCTGCATAATCAAGTTTGAGAGGATTTGGGCCGGTACTTGTCCTTGCTGGATAGCTGTAGACTTGGAAGAACCTGCGACAGAATGAATATTGGAATCGTATTGTCCACCGAGTCCAACTCAACGCGGTGAAGAACAAGAGCGTCGCCCTCTTGTGGAGCGCGATCATATTTTCTGCCTTCGAAATGTCTTCGTGTGCTTTGAAGAACGAACCGTTTTATAGGGACATATTAATTTCGAGTGAGTTTAAGGGCACATTACTCACCGTAAAAGTTCAACTTCTATAGCTCTAGTCTTACCAATTACAACTTGCTCATTCCTAGCTTGAAGGATGAATGGTCGAACCGCATCCATATCCCGAGAGATCAAAATGTAGTGGAAAAGTGCTTTAGATTGAGTTTCCCAGACTTACGGGAGGCCTAGTTCATCGAATCCTTCGCTCTTCCAAATGTAGCGTAGTCGCAAGAAGAAAGAAGATGCTCAAGTTCGGAAAGGTGGCAGTTGCAAGGTCAATGCGACTAGAATGAGATGATGAGTGGACAGTTAAAAGACAAAAAAGATGGGTTTTGCCGAGTTTCACTGTCCTTTCCGTAAAAAATGATAGTTTTTCCTTCTGGGATCGAGCAGGACCCCAGTGTAAACGGTCTCTATTTGCAGGAAGCTTTTGCTTACATTCACGAACGGAATCCTCGTCCGTTCTCCGTAGTTCCAACAAACGAATACCTTCCCATTTGACCCTGACATTGTTCGCATGAATGGATTGGTGAGTAAGCTTTGGCGTGTTGGATTCAAAAACCAGTTCTGTAAGGGTCTGAAGGCTCACGCTGGTTGATGGAAGAAGCTCGCTAACATCCACGAGTCTGCAGTGGATAATTGACTCGAGTTCCGGACGCGGATTCAAGATCGCCTTGTATTCTGTGGGAAATAAAGCAACGTTGTCGAGAGATATCGGTGAGGTTTTGTCGATTTCTGTGTTTGGGTCTTGAATCTAAAGGATGCAGTAGGAGCTACCGCACCGTATAGAAAGTTGGTGCCGTTGAATGACATCCTCTTCAGAACAGGGATGATAATTGGGAAGCGGATTTGGGCTATATCGGTGCGGATGAAGTTATGGTAGAACGGATTCAGGCGGTCTGGGTCATGCAAGACTCCGTGGGGGAGTGTCACTGTCACTGCGCAGTTGACGGAGCCTAAAAAGGTGTCGAGCTTGGGAGTAT
>ML769606.1:0-21729 GCA_009733575.1 Gymnopus androsaceus JB14
TCTTGTTTACCCCCTTTATTGATCTCACGACGGGCATGAGCAAGGGCAAAGAAAGGATTGAGATGACTCTCAATCCTTTGGAAACAAGCGTCGTCAAAGGGATGCTTGTGTACACTAACCTCTCCGGTATCCTTGCCATTGCTGTCAAGAACTTGGCGAGTTATGACACGCGAATTTGGCTGAATGCGAAGCAGAATGAGGCGGTACTTGAACTTCGATTGGTTCAAAATCTGAACAATGGTGAGTTTTCGCGCTGCATAGAGAAAAGGGAAAATCTACTTCAATGGTCTTGAAGTGCTGCCTTTTGCCTGGGTCTTCACATGCACGGTTGTGTGCAACAAGTTTCTCCATGGCATCAAGGACTGCTTGGTCTGCAGGGATCAATATGAACCCCAAGCCGTCGTACCACTTGTGTATATCGGAGCGTACTAGAACAAGAGCAAGAGATGAGTAGAATTATTTACATCAAGGAACGAGATCACATACATAGAATGATGTTCCAACGGGTGTTGACATTCAATGTACCAGGCTTCATCCCAAAGTACCACTCAAGCACGCGGAGCTGCAAAATCATAAGACTTTAGGTCCAGCTAGCAAATAAAAAACTTGCCAATTTACGAGCTGTGCCTCTTTCGATGCTATGGCATGCCTCGACGTCTGTTGGATTCCCGGTGGAATCTTTTGCAACAAGAAGCTCTACAAGGGTTATAACACATCTGATTTTGTCAGGAGAAGCCGCGTAGACGTTCTTTCTAATCGCGTCCGCAATTGCCTCTTTGTATCGGATATTTCGGGGTGAGGTGTCTTTGCCAGCAGCAAAGGACGTTTCGATGGGCGAACCTGTCCAGTCTGGATCACGAGGATTGTCAAAGTCAGAAGGTGCACCGTCTTCGTCGTAGTCAAAATCGGACAGGTGATGTGGCTCAAAAGACATCTCAGAGGTACTGGTGAGCGTGCAGAAAATGGAAATGAGGTCTGGAAAACAGATATACTGGGATTTTATAGAAGAATAAAGAATACAATGCTTGCCATAAGTAGATATAAAATCGGAACAAGAATGCGCGCTAGAAATTAGCGCGCATCTACGCGCACGTCTCTTTCTTTCAACCACCATGTCTTCCTCTTCTTTACATTCTCTCACTTCGCTGAGCACGTCTCCAAATGTAGACAATCTACAAACAGTTGAAGAATTTTACCTTTCCCGCATCAAGACTCACGTCAGTTTTCAATACGCCAAGTTGCTAATGCCATCTGCTTAACTTTTGCCCCAGCGTCTCTTTCATGAATTCCACTGGGGTCTTCAGCCTCGAGAACTCGATCTAGACTCCCATCTGAACCGTGTCTCCGGTAAATACAACCTTACATGGACAGATCTGTTGCTAACAATGCGCAGTACGCAGCGATATCGCTGGGCTCCTCTCTGTGAAAGCATTGTCCTTGATTCCCTCAGAAGAGACACTGAGTTCTATGTGGGAGCTTGCTAAACACAACCAACGCTGCTCAATTGACGAGCGATGGAGGTGTTTTGATGTGCGTATCTATCTTTCTTTTGGTGGACTCATCTTGTAATACGTTTTCAGGTCCTTCCAATACAATCTTACCAATACAAGCTTGTTCCCGGTTCTCGAAATAAGTGCACGGAAATCCCACTCTTCGCGTTTGATCCACAAACCTCCAGCTTTGAACAATTCAGCTATCCTTACGATGACCTTCCAGCATTTACTCTTGACCTCTATCCTTTCCACTCTGTCATACACAGCTCCGAAGCAGTGTGGACAAACGATCGATCCAGCCCACTCTATACCATCTTCAACATCAGTATTAGTTGGATGGGCAACAAGCCCGCTAGCTTTGGCCAAATTGCTGCTGGCCAGTTAGACACCGACTCTGATTCTGATTCGTGGAGCTCAATGGTCAGCACTCATTCAGATCTCACCTCCGTATCGGTTGAATCTCCCCTCACTCATGAGCACGTCTCCCTCACCAAACAAACAGCGAACCGGATTTCCTCGTGGCTTGTCATGCTGCAGGCAGAAAAGCCTTTACCGGTGGTAACATTCGATATATCGAACGCAGGTGATGATTCTGGCAGCTCAGATTCTGCGTTGCAGATGGACAAGAAGTTGGTTGGCACCTAGGTGACTCGGGACTCCATATATACTTGCATATCTTGCATATCGGACTTTTTAGCTGTATTTGTGCTTTCTGAATGTTCTGTATGTTATTCCTTCACGCCATTTTGTCGCAGTTGCTACTCATTACATCGATGCAAGCTCATATAATATTATCGCTCAACTTTGGATGCGACGCGAATCTTTCAATGGTGCTGGATTCTGCATTTTTTCAAAAGGAACCTGATATTATGCCTTGGATTTTTAGGCATACATTGAAACAGCCTCTATCCTTAAAGGATATCTATGTAGTATATATATAGAATCATGTAGGGAAGTACAGGTATACTATAGAATAGTGAAATGCTGACTGGCATGTGTGGCTTGCTTTCCAACCACGACGACCGCCGTCAAATCTCCAGTAGACATCTCTAGACTTGGGGCTCAGTTTGGCTCCAATATCAATAGGTACGTTATTTCTTCACCTTTATCTTTATCAACTAACCTTCTCTCTAGAAATAACCGAGCCAGTGAGGCGTAACTCTCACTCCCTCCTTAACCGAATCTCCTCTCAGCCAAATGCAAACCAATCTTTTCTACCCCATCCAATCCCGCCTTTGCAACAGAATCTTCCCTTATCTTCGCTGTTCTTCGCAATTTTACCACCAACGACTTCCTTTCAGCTTCTGGCTACGGTGGACTCGGGGCTATTGTAGTTGAAATAGGCGTTTTAGCGTTGGCATTGGCGTCGATACCGCAAGTTAATCTCGATTCTCAAGAGCGGAGATTGAGAGAGTTCGTGGAACTTGGGCGGTCAAGCAGTTGAGCAGTCGAGGTCCCAGGTATGTCATTTTCCGTTCCGTCAACTTCGTTCTGATTTGACAGATTCGTTTTGCTTAGGGATCAAACTAGAATGTCTCCATTGAACCGCGGCTACGGGAGTAGCAGAGTACCTAGGTGTCTGACTCTTTCACCTTATTCGAGTTGGGCTTCGGCTTTAGCTCCGTCTCGCGGAGCTTCTTACATTTACACCTGGCTCTAGTCGCGACATATCCAACGCTTGAGTTACCGCCTCGAATGGTCTTGGCGGATTGACAGGTCAGCTCAGCAAAGTTGAATCGAAATTTGGAGGCCTCGCTTGAGAAGAAGACCGAGAGGATTTGTGGAACTTGACGGGATCCGATACGGGAGCGGTATGCAGTATTTTTTTCTTTAATTCTTCTTTTATTCCAACTGATACGCTCCGCTCAGTAATCCTTAGAGGTCTAGGCGCATAAGAACGAGAGATATACCGCGGTTTCCGCCCCGGTTATCTAAATTCGAGACCCAATCGGCTTCTTCATTGGCTGCCTCTGCATTGACTTTGACCTCCAAGCCTCCTCGTACACGTCTTTGTCCCTACGCTCCCAAGCGGTATCATGAAAGCCCGTTATCCAGAGCTTTGTCCCAATGCGTCAACGGTCGCATGGGTATGGTGCCTTCCTTAACACTGCCCGGAGTTCGGAATCCTTAAACCTAGCGCAACTCGGATATCAGCCCCAATCCAATTTGCCTGCCTAATTCGAATGCGCTTTGAAACGAAACCGCGACCCGGAGAGGACATAGAATATAGGATGAGTGAGTCTTCTTGCACCAAATGTACGCTGATACTGATATTTTATCTTGCTAGAAATTCCTATTACAGCGCCCTGATCTTTCACTAGTTCTTTCAATGGATTAGGTATGTCCTTTTACCGCCTTTTGCTTAGCTTTTAATCAGGGTTACTCTAGAGAATGATACCCTTCGACGTCTTAGCTTATTCAAGGAGGAAAATACCTGAATTCGGTGCGTGCTTTGCTTTCTAAATCCGACATGGACTCATTTTCCACAATTCATGCAATCTCTACCTCTACTACAATGCCATCATCCATAACTGTTCCCAACGCAGATTTTGGCGACCCTCACTTTCCTCTATCCAATGTTCACCTCCATCTTCTCCTACGTCGACTACCTCTTCACCAAAATCCCACCAAAAAAGCTCTATTTTTATAGCTGTAGATGGTGTTGCGTACATCGTAGCTTCCGCGGAAGGTCAGGGTTGTGTTATCGGGCTACAATGTTCCTGGGGAACGAGATCATAGATTATGGAGAATAATCGACTGGCTAGGGCGCAGAAGCCGCATGCAAGATTTGAGGGCCCTCCCACGTATCCTTACCATCTTCTCCGATGCTCTCAAAGTCTGGTGCATAGCTGTACGTCGCTGCGATCCATCTACCGTCTACTTTTGCCCAAAAGAGAGCTTGCGTTTTGTAGCGCAAGCTCCGACAGTCATAGGCTCTGGTTGCACAGGACATCCTTTAACTGCGTGGCTACCCTACGCAGGTCAACATTCTTTTGCTCTAACATTGTAACGCGTGGTTTGCTATGTATTTAGCGTTTTCGTTCAATATATGATAATTTTTTGCTCTTTATCCTTGTGTGATTTATGGAAGCGCTCAACTCTTGTTTAGAAACTTCCACCATTGTTTGTGGGCGTCTCCTTTCACTCTTTCCTTGATGCAGCAGCCTACTGTAACAAAGTGTAACAAGCGCATGAAAAATTCTGTGCGCTTTGCGCGTACTAATCTTGGCTTCCTGACTTCCATTCACCACCCAAGTCTGAGCTGCCGATCGATTTCATTTTTCACGTGTTGACCATGACCGACGACTTGCTTCTGTTCATGAACACCACCATTACCATCCACTCTCGCAGAAGTCAGACGACCGGCTTTCCGGGCTCTCAGCACTGCCATTGGATAACAGATATCAGTTAAGTACGCTTCAAACTGCTCGGTACTAGTAGGGCATTATTGGAAGGCCTAAAGGGCCATGTGGGTGCGTTGAAATCTATCTATAAAAGCTCTTTTCTAAATGAAACTGAATTCGTTTCTCCTAGTCTCCAAGTACGACGTCTCGGACATTCTTCACCGCCTCTTCTGGTGTGTTTGAATCTCATGTCTGATCTAGTCATTGTGAATGAAAGTCGGAGCTTGTGTGCCGTACCGTTCTCTCCTTGCATTCGGATATAGACCTCCTGCCTACAATTATCGACGTCCGATTCCAGTCTGACTGGTGATTTACGTTCCTCCCTCTGGCCTGTAGAATGGAATGAGGTCCTGGACACCGAAACCAGAACTGTACGGATTCGAGTCGATTCACTAGCGCAGAAAAGTTTCTGGCTCAAGTTCAAGCTCATGGTCGCTTGCGGCTATTAGTGACAGTGATCAAGTATTGCGCACTTTCTTGGAGTGGTGACCGCTCTCGGAGTTCCAAGTAGTAAGCTTAAGGAATTTCTGAAGCTGGAAGAGGCTAGTTTTGAAGGCTACTTTACGCATCTGGGTAGGAGCACTTACATGGGAAACAATTTGAAAACAGAAACGGTGAGATCCTCTCAACTCATCTGAACGTTACCCTTCATTGACGAGCTCAATACTAGCTAGATAGCACAAGTCGACTACATACGACTGTACATCCAAACAACTAGCAATTTCTCTGTCGGACATACATCCCGTTCATCTGCTTTATGGTCTCATATCTCGTGTCGTGCTTCTCCGTTCAGCGGAGGTAAACAAGGACGTTCGAGTGGATATACTCTATTTACGGACCAGGAGGCGATTGCACAATCGCCTCTGCAGCAAATGAGTAGGTGGTCAGTTTCATGAATAAAAGATCCCATTTTTGCATTTGGTAATAATCAGTATCAAAATTCAAGGCTATATACGCTGCATAATATTTACTATGTTGGTCTGATATGGACATCATCCTTTCTGGCTCTGGTTCTTGTAGTCCTTGCTCCTGTACTTCCGCTCCCCTCTGCCTCCTTTTCTGGAACAACTGAATTGCCCCTGTGTCCAATTTCCCCTTCCTGCTTCATAAAGTAAACTCTTCGAATCTTTTCCCACTCTTCATCAGAACGGACTGTCCCAATTTCAAAATGAGCATTGGGACCAAAGAGCTTTATGAATTTATCCATCACCCTTCGTTTCTCCCTAGCTCGAGGTTTGCCCGGTGTGTCCCAGGGGCAATCTTCTCGTTTGATCACAGCATACTGCCAAAATGGACCCGAACCTGCGATGGCAAGGAACTGAGAAGCATTAACATACTTCTTGAAAAAGATTATGGTGTACTTGGCAATGTCCTTGATAGCGTCTTTCAAGTGATTGTTCATGTCGATGAGGAATGCCTTCTAGCATCTGGACTGTCAAACCTCCTCTTAGCAATGTAGTGGCGAGGGGCTCGTTTCAGCTCAGTCAAAGAGTCCAACAAGCATTCCTGGACAATATGCCCTCCAGAATGCACATACATGCAGTATCTCCGTCTAGCGCGTGTCTCTGTCTCCATGTCAAGAGAAGGGGAAAGACTGGGAGTGGGGGGATTGTCCATCTGCTGGAGCTGCACAGTGAACACGATTTCATCTGGAATCCCATAATGAAAGTGCTTGCTCACTACACGAACACTACCTTCGGAAGCAGTGGCAGAGTAGGTGTCTGAACCTTTGCTTACATGATCCTCTTCAGCATCTTCGTCAAAGTCAGGGGTCGAGCGTTCATCAACATCATCATCCTCCTGGACTGTAATGTCCGATTCCTCTGATTCTGACTGGTCAGGAGCAGTCTCGGCCCAAGCCCGAGGTTTTTGCTTTGGAACAGAACGAACTACGCCTTCCCAGAGGTACTGCTGTCCAGCGACTACAAGACGACGCCCTTGACCATCTGGGATGGGATGAAGGTCACGCAGCAACATTTCATAGACAGGCAGCCATATGTTTTCCAGCGCGCGGGGATTGGACAAAAGAAACCACCCAAGCGCTTTGTGGCATAAGACTTCCTCGCTTGTCGTGTACGGCTGTAGAGGAGGGACAGGGCGTGGAGGAGGGGTTGAGATTTTGTCAAAATACATATCTAGCACTGAATTGGAGGGAAATGACAGTGAGCATTGGAGGCAAGTGGGTAGTTATAAACCTCGCATGGCATCCTCATGTTGCAACTTGCCACCTCATCATAGATGGCCATGTTCGGCGCTGCGAAACAGAAAAAAAAGCAAGAAACTAAAATTATCTACCTTGAATCTGTAATTTACATGTGAACTTTCTCACCCTGCAAGGGTACTGCTCTACCATGACGCCCAAAGTAACTTTCACTGAAACTACCGCTGCATCGGTCACAAAGCCCTCCTATCCTGCGCGCAAAAGATCCAAAATACCATCCCAGAAAGGTCTATGGCCCGCGTGCGTATGCAATTATGCTTCCTTGGGATAAGATGGCTGCGCGGCTGGTGGCTCAGAACCCAGAACTGCAGCAGATGCTCAATGCCAACAGAGTAGCGTCTTTTCAGCAGGAAATTGATATGCAAATCGCATGCTGGTGTGATGACCTTGCTGAAGCTGGAATCTGGCCGAATGCATTTGGTGTTCTCGTGTATGATAGGTCTCAGCCAACGTCACTTCAAGTTCTTGGACTTTCTGACAATACTCACCCCGAGAATCGAAAGCTTCCTACCGACGAGCAGATTCGATAGATCCGAGAGTCACTGGACTTGAACGGTGATGAGTTTCCGCTCAAGTGGTACAGAGATATGTATCCAGAGCATCATGACTGAAGGCTCAGAGCGGTGCGTCATTTGTCGTAACGTCTTTCATCGTACTGAACATGTTGCCTTTCCAGTATCTCGTTCCGCGTCTCTATCATGATTTTGCTTTTTTTTTCCTACTGTGTTATCCTACCATTGAACTTTGTATTCTACCTAAATGTACATATACCATTTCTGACGCCACTAGACGCGAAATACATTTGCTTTGACACCTACGAAATATAGTCGATTCATTCAGGATTATGGGACTGGAATGCGAGGCTTGCTTGCGTGCAGCTTAATTTCAACAATCATTGTCCTCTTCTTTACGCGTTGACAGAGTACCCTTGCGCTCATTGAACTCTTACCTGCTTTCTTTACAATCTCACAACAGTATTACAGTATCAGGTGAAGAGGGAGTTATTCGCTCGGGACCGGGCCTTTTTATGTTTGTGCGTTTTCAAACGCTTCGAATTCTTCTATATATTATTATAGTAGCCAATACAGGCCCTAGTAGCCTTAACAAAGCACGTCTCTCAACTTATTGATAAATATACATAGACATATCCAATATACGGATCGTCATCTGTAATAAACACTGCCTATAGCACTGTGCACCCTCGGGTGGGAGATATTCTTCGTATAATGTAACCGCTTAATGGCGGAATATCTTCTGGATAACGCTGTGAATAAAATTTGGTTCACGAGCAATAGAGTAAAACTTCGGGCGGTGGAAAAACCGGTATAAAAAAACATGGAAAATGTCCCCTCGGAAACCCATTTTCCCAAATGAAATGAACCGTAAACGGATGGATCATGGCTCGCTTTTCAGACAACATTAGTGCATCAACACGGTGGATTAACCTGTATACAAAATGCCTACAAAAGTACTACTGTTCATCCTCACTCCATATCAGCATCAGCATTGATCTCCATCTCATCACCTTCACATTCATCCTCCTCCTCCTCCTCCTCCTCCTCCTCCTCCTCGTCACTTTCCTCTTCTCCATCAATGTGAATAAGAGTTTGGCTGGATCCACTGACGCTCTCGGCCTGCAATTTGCGGTTTCGGCTACTCTCAGCTCGTTGAACACTGCCAATATACTGCTTCAACGCTGCAAGAGTTGCCCAATACTGAGGGAAGCGGTTCCTTGTAAAGTAAGGTTCTTCCAATGCTACCTGCAAGCGACGTTAATTACTGTGATATAAGAAAAACAAATCATACCAATTTACAAACGTCGTCTTTCACTTTAAGCAATTGGTCCTTGTAGGACACAGTGAAATTGACGTGGGCCTTGTCAGCTGCTCGGTGCACAACATCCTAAAAGGTTGATGTGAGATTAAAAACCAGTGATCTACGGTACCGGTACTCACCAGAAACTTGTTGTACTCAGTCTTGGTGATCCCCCCAAGCTCCTCTGAGAGCGTATACCCACCTCGCTTCTTCTCTCCGACCTCTCCTTCAGGCTTGATAATAATATTGTCCCGATGACATTTGTTATCCGTAACATGACCGATGTATCGCTTGTTGGGATTGGCGTTAGAGTTGTTGCTGTGAGCCTTGTTGCGAGCGTCGGCAGCCTGAGCACCTTCGTAGCGAGCAGCGACTACGATGGTCTTGTCACGGGTGAGTTTGGCTATATGGAACACTTTAGAACAGGAATAAAATAATAAGAATATACCACGAACCTTGACCTTTCTCAATGGCCTGTTTAGTCTTCTTGGCATAATCTTGCTCAGTGCCATGGCCTTCAAGTTCTTCAATGCGCCTCTTCAACGCTTGGATCTCATCAGCTTTATTCTGAGATCTGTTGGCGCGCTTCTTGACAGCAGCAGTGAAGTCGGCATCAACAATATCAGACAAAGTTGGTCCGCATCCTGCCCATGAAAGTCAGACCAATCAAAAACGCTACAGAAGATTTACCTTCTTCAAGCATGGCATCACGAGTAGTCTTCTTCTTGCTAGCCTGAGGAGCCTCTTCAAAAGATGTTAGCAAGAACGTTCTGAATAGTTTGTGCTCGAACACTCACTGATGACTACAGCTTCAACTTCGTTAGAAACGGTGGCATTCAGCTTCTTCGTCATCTTCTTCTTCTTGATGTTGGCATTGCTCTCCACTCCAGCGACATTGGAATCAACAGTGTTCTCCTTGCCGATGGAGTCACTTGGATCTGTGAAAGCGCTTGAATAGTGAATTAAGGATGAATAAGATCAATTTGAAGTACCGTTACCTTGGATGTTATTGTGAGGATTGGTGGGGACCTTCTCTGCACTCGCAACTTTAAAATGGAGCTATTGATAAGTCAATGTAGATAGGGACAATACACAATTACTGACCTTTGCTATTCTTCTTAGTGCGGCCCTTTGTAGTCTTGGTCTTCAATCCAGTGGCCTGTTCAGCAGCACGGGTTGGGTCGAGGTTGGTCTTGTCGGTGACAGAAGCTTTGGATTTGGCCATGGTAAGAGAGAGTATGGAGTGGAGGGGGAGATGATCTTAAGGCAGCTTATATATCCAGTCAAGCCAGTCTCCGATCAATTGCATTGAACAAGAATGTCGGACAGGAGCTCAACGTTCAAGTCAAAAACAAGAGGGCATTGGACCAGATGAAATTCAACCGTGATCAACTGCGTTGAATTGATTAACATGAACAAGAGGGAAAATCAACGGTGATGAACGTTGAAGTCAGGAGAAGGTGCTTATAATTTCGAAATAATGAGCACGTGCTAAGCGAAAGTGCTGACCAGGGCGCTTATAACTTTTGTTTCTCGATGTATTCGTCGCTTCCCAGGTACTCCACCCAGTGCGCGTCTACCACCTCTTCCATCCATCCTTATGATCACCGAGGTAGAGGAAAACGCCAACAACCCTCCTCGGCGGAAACTCTGACTTGATCCCACTCTTGAACCAAGTCAACACTCTCCACATGTGCAAAATCACCTCTTATAAACAAATTTTGGAGCGGGCCCAGCATAGTAGTGTTGCTTAGTCTCGCATCTTCAACTCCCTTCCAATTCCCTGCCACCCCGAAGTCCGAGGCATTATCTTCTGCCAAGGCACCCACCACGCCTTCCACGCCTTCCTCTAAAACTTCTCCAGCATCACATCAAACGATGTATTCTTTGGATACAAGTTCGGCTACTAGATGAAATACGTCCAATATCCCACGTCCAGGTCCTTCAATAGTGCGCACTCGGTCTGCGACTGTGTTACCAGAGGTTCAAAGCCCGCCCAGATCTGCATTCGCAGCTCTTCCATCACTGCAGCATGCTGAATGCCTCGACGGATGGATTACCACTCTTGCCTCCTGTAAGGCCATTTGCTGAGCCTACGACCGAGGCGAGAAAGTCCGAGTACTGGAACATCGCACAAAGCATGGTGAGATTTTGTCTCCCATTTTATTGTTTGTGGTGGCCCAGGAATGCTAGTCAGCACTCTTGGCGCTCATTCGATTGGATCGGAGGGAAAATGTACAGACATGCAATGCAAGGCTCCTATAATTTCGACTTCGACACTCTTCCACTCTCTTCCACTATGTCGGGACAGCGCTCACTCTGCCCTTGTGGCTGTCAGAAAATGCTGTCAAAGAAGCAACAGCGTCGTCATCAGGAATTTCAAGTCCTTCCTGCTCTTGCTCAAGGGCTCGAGTCGGCTCCACCAATACGAGCTTTGGACGTAGAGTCTGAGTCAGAACAGGAGCTCCTTCTATCCTCAGAGTCTGAAGGTGATGTCGATGGCCCTTCTCACTCATATACTTCTCCTATTCCCTCTTCTCCCATGCTTGCCCCGTTGGCGACATCCTCTTTCGCAGGTGATCTAAATAATCCTGAGGCATCTCCTAATGGTGGAGATGAAGATCTGCGGTATGGTATACCGCCATTGGAGCTGGTGGATAGCAACAGCAAAGATGATAAATTCGGAGATGATGAGGAGGTTGCGGAAAATGACTGTGTGCTTGATGAAGGGCATGAGGTCAACTGGCAAGGGGAAGAAGAATTCTCAGATGATGAGGATGATGAGGATGGTGAGTTTGATGAAACTGCTCAACGTCTTGAAGAGGAATTACTGAAAGAGCTTGCTGAGTTCGGTGAATATCCTTTCTATCTCTAGATTAGCTTAACTTTATCTAAATCCTATATGTCAGGTGAGGAGATCACGGACGATGAGATCTCACTTCTCCGGCACTTTGCACTAAAAGTAGAAACGCACATGTCCGACGACACCTTCGCATCCCTAGCTTTCGCATTTCCCAGTGACCCACCGGCTTCCTGGAAGGTTACCAAGAAGCGTGCAGAATGGCTTGCCCGATTTCGACCAGTTGTCTATGACTGCTGCATCAACTCTTGTTTGTGCTATGTTGGGCCTCATGCTGAAAAGCAAGTCTGCTCATATTTCAAAGAGCCTCGCTACCGCCCAGACAGTTCAACACCACGCAAACGGTTCACCTATGTTCCCATTATTCCACGACTTCAGGGGTACTACCGCAGTCTCTCTATGATTGACAAGCTCCGTTACCGGGCGAGCTTCAAGGAGAAGACCAATGGTGATATCCATGATGTTTTTGACTGCCGCCACTACAAGCGGCTGAAGAAGACAAAAGTCTATGTTCAAGGCAAAGAGATGCCATACAACCACTTTGCTGATCCTCATGACATTGCGATGGGACTTTCAACAGATGGTTTTGCTCCTTAGCGTCGCAGGAAGAAGACATGCTGGCCTCTTATCCTCTTCAACTATAATCTCCCTCCTGAAATTCGCTTTCACCTGGAGCATATCCTTTGCATTGGAGTTATCCCTGGTCCGAACAAGCCTAAGGACTTCGACTCCTTTCTTTGGATGGTTGTTGAGGAGTTTCTGGAGCTGGCGAAAGGCGTCGATGCGTTTGATGTCGAGTCCAAGGAGAAGTTTTCTCTCCAAGCTTTCCTCATTCTGGTCTTTGGAGATATCCCGGGGATTTCCATGGTCATGAAGATGAAGGGCCACAATGGCCTCGCTCCATGTCGCATGTGCAATATCAAAGGTTTATCGCCTCCAGGCAGTAAGGTTCACTATGTACCATTGGACCGCTCCCGTCATCCGCTTGTTCAAAAGGACACTACTTTTGTGAAAGTATATGACCCTCTTAATCTTCCTCTTCATACGCATGAAAAAATCAAAGCTCAAGCCAAAGAGGTTGAGTTCCATACTGTGACAAAGTCAAAAAATCTAGCTCGCGATTATGGTATCAAAGGTACCCCACTCCTCATGGTCTTCCACTCCCTTTCTTTTCCTCATTCCTTCCCTTACGACTTTATGCACCTGCTCTTTGAAAATGTGGTCAAAAACCTGGTCTTGCTATGGACATCCAGTTTCAAAAAGCTTGATGAGGGTACCAGTGAGTATGAGTTCCTCCATGGTGTCTGGGATGCTGTCGGTGAAGCGACTTATCAATCGGGCTCTACAATTCCTGGTGCCTTTGGACCCCGTCCACCTAATGTTGCAGATGATACCATTGCTTGCATTGCCGACAGCTGGTGCTTCTGGCTACTTTATATTGGCCCTGTCGTTCTTTACAACCGATTCCGCAAGCAGGTTTACTATAATCATTTCGTGAAGCTTTCGCACCTCATTCATCTTTGTCTCCAGTTTGAGTACAGCCACAACGATATTCAAAAAATATGTACTGGCTTCAAAGAATGGGTGGAGGAGTATGAAAAGTAAGTTCTTTTGCTCGGTGAGTCGTCTTTGGTAACTAACGTTACTTACAAAAGGTTATACTATCAATACCTTCCTGAGCGGCTTGCTACATGCCCGCTCACTATTCATGCGCTACTCCATATTGCTGACAGCATTAAATGGGCTGCACCTGTGTGGGCGTGTTGGGCATTTCCTATGGAGAGATACTGTGGCCATCTCCAGTGTTGCATCAAGAGTCGACGTTATCCTTTTGCAAGCATTGACAATTATGTCACTGCAAGTGCTCAGCTCTCCCACATCAAAATCATCTATGGCCTCGTGAATGAACTTAATCTAAAGCGTATCAGAAATCTTGGACTTCATTTCTCCGATCCCGCCTGTATGTTTATGAACTCCTAAATTTTGCTGATAGTACTAATTTAGTATTAGATCCAACATGTATCTTGCTTCCTCCCCGACGACCGTCTTCAACAGTGACAACATTCTGGAGGGACAAGATCATTCTTGCTCTTGCTACTCGATTCGAAACTTCTGTCCAAAGGGCACGTCAGTTTTTGCATACAGCAGATATCCAAAGATGGGGGAAGGTACGGCAGTTAGAAGGGGGAGATGATATGAATGCCTCAAGCCTTGTTACAGCTGCAGAAGACCGTCGCGATGCAACCTATGTCCGAGTAAGTTATTCCAAAACAAGTACATGATACCAACTCACTCATGTGGTTAGTACGAGATGCTTGTGGATCGTTTTGCCCACTCTCGCAAGAAAAAGTCGTCATTTGTTCTGACCACGTTCTTTGGGCAGCTGCAGGAGCTCTTCGTAGTATCACTGCCACCAATTGATGAACTAGGACTATCAGACAAAACAACACTTATTCTTGCCGGTATCCAGCGCTCCGAAATCAATAAATTTCATGCGACTGGGCTATTCTCGTCTCAAAAATTGGGCTTGTCAGAGGTCGTTGACATCACCTGTGTGCAATGCCTCATTGGTCGGATTGCAGCAGGTGCCAAGGGGACAGTAGTTTTGGACAGAACAGGTGTCCTACAGTGGGCAACGTACGCACCAGATACATAGTAGATAGTATCTGGAAACCAGTCGTATTCACCTGATTACCGGCGGATCCAAAAACGGTTGAATAGAAAGGAATTGAGATCCCTCGTGAGAATTCACCCGACGGTTACCAAAACAGTGAAATTGATTCTGAAACCGGAACCATTTCGCCGGCTTCTGGGCGCACAGTGTAGACGTCTCATAAAGTTCATCGATTCTTGAATTTCTGCAAGGAATGAAGCTGTGAAATGGCATTGGTAGTACCTGTCCAGCAGCGAGCGCCTACTCCAGCGTCTAACATTCTTCTTTGAACTTTTGTTTGAGTCAGGCTGATTCAAACTGTCGTTCTTCCCCTTTCGCTGCTCAAAGTTGCAGCATATCACAGGGTTCTCGCGTCGTGCCTCTAATGTCAGTATGACCCCAAAACCTCAAAAGACTCGCGGAGGCTCGGATAGAAACCCAACAAATTGGTGCATGTCCATTCTCAGCACGACAACTTCCGATACCGATCCTACGTTCATCTTCGATTTTGAACAACCCGGTGAAAAGTACATCTTCAATGCAGGCCAAAACACGTCCAGGGCTTTTACACAGTCAAAATGGGGGGTGATTAGGACGAAGGGAGTGTTTTTGACGGGAATTGGAGAAAAGAGAGCAGCGGGACTTGCATGTGAGCATTTTGCTGAAATTCTGGGTTATTTTAAGGATCTCAATAAGGATACAGCTCTTTTAATGACCTTTGCTGACGCTGGTCCAGCCTTTCCTCGAATGGATGTTATGGGATCTCCAGGATTAAAGCACCTTTTGGCTTCGATGAGAAATTTTATGTATAGGTGCGTGTATGTTTCTACTCATATTATTATTCAAAAGATCCTAATCGCAAGATAGGGAATCTCTGCCAGTTGTCTCGACTGAGGTGCCTTTTAGAGAATTCAAGCCGAATCCTACACCGAAACCGATATTCAAAGACTGGAATATTACGGTTTACGCCATTCCTGTATATCCTTCTGGCTCTGGCTATGTATCTAGTTCGCATTCCAACACGAACACTTCTGAATCTTCCCTTAAACGAAAACGAAGTTTGGCAGATACTGCCGAAACATCTTCACCCATTAAAAAGCAAAATACAGATGGTAGTATTGGTGAAGAAGATGCACCTATGCACAGTGCAGAGCCATTCTCTTCGTCCGACTCGGCCTCATTAACCTCCCTCCTCTCCACTCCTTCCTTCTCCCCCGCTGCACTCCCCCCATCTCAAGCCCAAGAATGGCGCGATATGATGGTAGATGTCATGTTCCCTGCTATCAAAACCATTGGTCAGAAAAATAAGGGCAAGGGAAAAGGGCCTGCTCCGAAAGAATCCCGTCAGAAGGATAAGTGGTCTTATGCCGCCAAAGATGGGAACGTGGATGACTATGGTCGTCCTCAGCTTATATCAGGCTATCACGCAGAATTGCTGAGGTTCACATTGGCAGAGAGTGAATCTTCATCGCCAGCAGCATGCGCTAGCTCCAAAATTAAAACCCTAAGTCCAGTTCTCCCCTCAGCCCTTTCCCTTTCCTACCTCGTCATCGGCCCACGTATCCGTGGCAAATTCGATGGTGCCAAAGCCGAAGCAATGGGTGTACCTAGACCGTTGAGAAAGAACATCGCGAATGGGGAGACTGTACAGTTTAAGAGGAAAAAAACTACGAACACCTCGAGTTCAAGCTCAGCGACAACGGAAGTGGAGATGGAGACGATAACTGTCGGTCCCGCAGACCTGGTCGAGCCCTCTGATCCTGCTACAGCGGTGCTGATACTGACGTACCCAGTCCGGAACATGTTCCGGCGCTTTTTGAGACGTTTCGAGCTCAGAATGGATACGCGAAGTGGACTGGGTGGAAGGAAGCCGGGGAGGACGCGATGGGAGAAACAAACGCGGAAGCAGTCAAGAACGAAACCGAGCCCCAGGAAGACTTTGTACTCCGAACTGTTATTCACCTATGTGGTGAAGGCGTCTGGGAAAGCAAGAGATATAGGGAGTTTATAGCTGGGTTTGGAGAGCGGGAGGATATTCATGTGAGTTTTTTTTTTTTCAATCTATTGCGGCGGTTTTGCTTATGCTTCCCCCTCCACTTCCCTTTCCTCCTCTGTAACAGCACATCCTTTCCTCAAAATCCCACCTCCCAGACCCCCTTACGTTCACCTCCTCGGGCTATCATCAGCTCAAACTCAACCAGCTTGATCCCGATATATTTAAAGTGCCAAAGTGGAGGTTGAAAGCGGAAAAAAATCTAGGGGACGATGGCGGTGAGTGGATTTGAACTCCTGATTGCGTTTACTGACCGTCTTCCATACTATCCGGTAGACATCCCGACCCCCAAAAACCTAACCTTAATGAAGCCCTACCTGGTCATCCCAATGCGTCCGCTCGGTCCACCACAGCGGGCCAGATGGGCGTTGGAGAATGATCGCTTTCATGGTTATGTTGTTGGAGAGGGCACTTCCGAGTCCGCCGTTTTGGATATCGCTGCAATTTCGAAAGAATCAGAGGCCACAGACGAGGAGGTTACCGCTCCCGAAGAGAAGGACGAGACTGAAGCCCTCCAAACTGCTATCACCTATAATACTTCAAGCTTGCCAGAGCCAAGTACCCTCATCCTCAAACCCCGCACGGCTGCAGCATTTTCTCAAGGTCGTGCTGCTGTAGCAGCTTTCTCGGAAAGCGCGAAAATGCTTGAAACAGTGCAGGCGATGAAGGGGGCAGATGTTGGTATTATTACTCTTGGTACGGGGAGTGCGGTACCAGGGAAATATCGGAATGGTAAATCTACTTCCTTGTTATCGGCGACATGAAGTATTGACTATTTCAATTCTTTATCTCTATTTTCTGCGACCGTCATCCAAATACCCAATCATGGAAACATCCTCCTCGACTGTGGCGAGGGAACCTGGGGACAGCTGTGTCGGTATTTTGGGACAGAGGCTTCCTCCTCCTCTGCAACGTCTTCCGGGTCTACCGAAAATACCGCGAGCTCTTCCTCGTCTTCACCGCCAACCCAAAATGTCTATCAATTCCTCCGAGACCTCAAATGTATCTACTTGTCGCACGTCCATGCGGACCATCATCTGGGTGTGGCGCAAGTACTTGCGATGAGGAAGAAGGTATGTGCGTTCTTCAATGTCATTCGGTACCCAAGTCTGAGGAATTATAGCTACATCCCGAACCAACCCATCCTTGCTATCTCGTAACCCTCAGGCCTGTACACTTGTACCTTCGGGAGCTTTCCGATTTGGAGGATTTGGGCTTGGTTTATGGGGACGAGGATGCCAGTTTCAACTCAAATTCGAACAAGAACGGTGTCATCCCCATCCTTTCTCCAGCTTTACATTGGAAACAGGCCGATAGTTACGTGTCTGGGTTTTGGAATGTAGGCGGGACGGAAGAATGGCTCGATATGGCGAGGTGAGTTTTTTTCATGGTCCGCTTTTGGCTTCACAACCTTACAAACTGACTCTCAATCACCCTCAATCTCGAGCCAACGCAGCGGACATGTGTCGTTCCTTGGGTCTCAAAAGTTTCTTTTCTGTAGACGTTCGACACCGAACGAGATGTTATGGTGCAGTTATTAGGAGTGAAGATGGGTGGAGCGTCGTGTAAATCTTCTCTTCTTAATGATATACTCAATACTCATGCACACCATAGCTTCTCTGCCGACACCACGCCCTCCGATTCCCTCGTCTTACGCGGTCAAGGCGCTTCTGTGCTGATCCACGAAGCTACAATGACCGACGACCAAGAGCAGATGGCAGCACAGAAAGCGCACAGTACGGTTGGGCAAGCGATTACCAATGGCAACAAGGTCAGTGTTATTCTTCCACAGTTTGATCTGACTACTAAATTTCCAACATCCAGAATGAAGGCGTCCAATATTCTCCTTACGCATTTCTCCGCTCGACAACCTAAAATCCACATCAAATCGCTAATTACCCTTCTTCATCCATCGCTAACCAATCTGTGCGAAGCGACGACTCCCCGTTCATCGTAACAGCATTTGACTACGCCAACCTAACCATTGGTAACATGTGGAAGATGCAGTTTTACATGGCAGCGATTGAGCAGAGTTATGAGGAGATGCTAGTGGAGGTTGGGGAGCAGGAGGAAGCCGAAGAGGAGGAGAGGGAGAAGTTGGCTAAGGCGGGTGGGTCGGTATGACCAGATCCCTTTAAAAATCCTCGCTGAAGGATTGCTTATAAATACATATACTGACGATATAAAGTTCTCCTTCATTGGATGATCTCAGGCAAGCACAGGCTATGTATTTAACAACTCAACAAAGCTGAAATGTTAACCAAGTGTATGTAAATCGATAACTACAGTTGCAGTAGTACGTGGATATATATGAAATGTAAACCGACAAGCTACAGATCTATGAGCGGTGGCTTTAGACAGCTTTAGTAGGGTAATATTGACGCGCGACTTTCAAAAAAGATAATAAACCCCGGTCTGCATATCGCCGGAAAGCGTCAGCTTGAAATATCTCCTCCGGATTTGCCTCCAACCTCTCCTTCTGCCAATCTCTCAGAAGTACTTTGAGTGCCTGGTTCCAATCGCTGAGAAAAGGTTGAAGGCTAGTCAAAAAGGACCCATAGGAAGGTTCGTCTAGGATTTTTTTTGTTGCAATTCCCCTCAAAAGACTAGCAAGTAAACTGCGCAGATTTTCAAGCTTTCTTGGATCTCTTTTAGCCTTCCCCGAAAGTGATTTGCGGAAAACGCAGGCCCATTGTGCGGTGAAATAGAATGACCAGTAGTCATCCATAGGGGAATGGATGATCCCATTGTCCTGTTCCAATAATGCGTTTGACATGAATTCAGGGGTCCCCTGCCAGGCGTGGTTAGCCTGGTAAAAGGAATCGGGATAAAGAAAGGCTCACAGAATTGGAAACATCGTGCTTCTCATCATAGTGTGGTCTCCAGTCGATGGCCATATCACCATCGACCACAAAGCCACAGCATTTTTCCAAGAGACCCAATTCTCTACAAACCTCGAGAATTTCCGTTTGAATTTCGTTGGGATCTTCGATAGTGAACGGTGCGCATTCAATCGGATTGTCCACCATGAGAACATTACGATCCGAGCTAGAGGTTATTATCTTCTGTTTTTTGGCACGGGAAACACGAGGAGAACACTGTCAATATCTGCAATAAAGTTTATCGGTCCCTCCTCGTGTCCCAGGAAGACAGATACTTGGTTCATTGCACCACGACGGAAAACCTGCATCTGGAGGAGATTTCCATGTGAGCAGGGAGAGAAATAGTAGCAAAATTTCTCTCTGTCCTTCAAGTGTGAAGGGATCTAGCTCACGGGAGGCTGTAAGACCGCCCCGATGAAAAGCTAGAAATCGAAGGCGGCACTTTGTCTGTTCGTAACCGAGCACCAGGACAAACTGACGAAAGGGATTTGCGCTAAAAAGGCAGCAAGCATAGGTTGCCGCCTGCAAGATTAAATCTAGCCAACCTTCCTTCACCTTCACCGGGATGATCATCTGCACCTCGTCCCCGGGTGGACTCCAAAAGACTTCATTGGGCGGACTCCAAGAGACTTCATTGGGTTTCCGTAGGATACTAGCAAGGTCTGGTATAGGCGAATCTGCATCACCCTTTTCCTTGTCCCAGACGAAGAACTCGAGAAACCGATAATATGAGTCGTCGGCCTCCTGTCCTAGTGCAACTCGACAAGCGGTCAAGCAAGCGTTCAGAATTTTGGCCAAATCATCATAATGATCATGCTCAGGTCCCAAATCGACTAAATGTTTATGGCCGTTGAAATTTCGAAGGGACTTCTCAAGTTCAGGCTCAAACTGAGAGCTGCTGAGAGCCAACGCTGCAGTTGTAGTTGTCTATGACATCTGTACTCTCTAGTTTATGAGCCGGAGCGTCCTTTTTCCTGGTCTTGGCCGAAAGCACTTTGGCAAATAGTTCTGGAGGGACTTCATAAGTCTGTTCCTCAAGCTCGGGTCCCATCGTTCTCAGTTCCTGCTGAGAGGACAAGGAGAAGCCGGTCACGGTCCGTTTCGGTGCAAAGTGTGTTGTCGAATCCGTGGGCATGATATCATCGGTAAAAGAGCAAGATTCTGGTTCCGCCGTTCCGGGCTGTGTCCCAATGAAAGAAATGTAGGGAAATGAGAGTTGATCACAAAGATGAGCGTGCTGAGCGTCTAACAAAAAAAATCGGCGGCTAATTCTGAAGGCTTGAACGGTCGAAACAAACCAACAGCTTTTCATCTAGGGCATATTTCTGCGCCGTTGTAGCAAGTGATTGGCTAACACATCGATTGTGGACAAAGCACTGCTTTGTAACTGTTTTGGCGAAGGTGAAGACTCGGAGTGGCGGGGGATCAGGCTGCACCGCACGCAGCGGTTCATCCACCAAAAATCCACCCTCAAGGCGGTCTTGCCATTGAATCGTAATGTGGGCTGCTCGGGGCCTCTGGGATTTAAGTATTGGTAAGTATCGGTCCATGTATATATAAGTACTTGACTCGACGCAGCCTGATCCCCCGCCACTCCGAGTCTTCACCTTCGCCAAAACAGTTACAAAGCAGTGCTTTGTCCACAATCGATGTGTTAGCCAATCACTTGCTACAACGGCGCAGAAATATGCCCTAGATGAAAAGCTGTTGGTTTGTTTCGACCGTTCAAGCCTTCAGAATTAGCCGCCGATTTTTTTTGTTAGACGCTCAGCACGCTCATCTTTGTGATCAACTCTCATTTCCCTACATTTCTTTCATTGGGACACAGCCCGGAACGGCGGAACCAGAATCTTGCTCTTTTACCGATGATATCATGCCCACGGATTCGACAACACACTTTGCACCGAAACGGACCGTGACCGGCTTCTCCTTGTCCTCTCAGCAGGAACTGAGAACGATGGGACCCGAGCTTGAGGAACAGACTTATGAAGTCCCTCCAGAACTATTTGCCAAAGTGCTTTCGGCCAAGACCAGGAAAAAGGACGCTCCGGCTCATAAACTAGAGAGTACAGATGTCATAGACAACTACAACTGCAGCGTTGGCTCTCAGCAGTCTCAGTTTGAGCCTGAACTTGAGAAGTCCCTTCGAAATTTCAACGGCATAAACATTTAGTCGATTTGGGACCTGAGCATGATCATTATGATGATTTGGCCAAAATTCTGAACGCTTGCTTGACCGCTTGTCGAGTTGCACTAGGACAGGAGGCCGACGACTCATATTATCGGTTTCTCGAGTTCTTCGTCTGGGACAAGGAAAAGGGTGATGCAGATTCGCCTATACCGGAGAC
>ML769606.1:23330-116953 GCA_009733575.1 Gymnopus androsaceus JB14
TCTCAATGACCGGGCTGGGTTGGGTCAAGTAGACACTACAAGGCTGTAGTTAGGATCTCGACGGTGATGGAGACTGATCCACCAACGTAGTACGGATCGAGTTTGAGCGTTGAGCTTGGCAGTCATTTTTGATCATACAGTACCGCTCGGAGACTGGAGAGCTTTGGTATTTACCGCACGCAGCGGTTCATCCACCAAAAATCCACCTCAAGGCGGTCTTGCCATTGAATCGTAATGTGGGCTGCTCGGGGCCTCTGGGATTTAAGTATTGGTAAGTATCGGTCCATGTATATATAAGTACTTGACTCGACAAATCCCAAAGCTCTCCAGTCTCCGAGCGGTACTGTATGATCAAAATGACTGCCAAGCTCAACGCTCAAACTCGATCCGTACTACGTTGGTGGATCAGTCTCCATCACCGTCGAGATCCTAACTACAGCCTTGTAGTGTCTACTTCGACCCAACCCAGCCCGGTCATTGAGATGCTCTTCAGCTTGTCCGATTTTTTAATGGAGATCAGGCAGAGAGATATGAAGAACCTATGCGGGCTACTGAGTGGGAAAAGCTAAGTAGAAGAGGGCAGAGACTTCTCCCAAAAAATCATTCCAAGCTTATTCATCTTTCCAATACAGAACTGAACACGAAGACTTTGGCACTAGCACTTGCACATCTTTGATTGGTTGTAAATTATACGAGCTCAGAGTTAAAATCTGCCGCGCGCAGTGGATAAGTAGTACATGAGTGAAGGCATTTAGACAACCTGTGGGTAATGACGATGCGCTATTTTCAGAAAAGATAATAAACCCTTGTCTGCGTAACGTCGAAAAGTGTCAGCACAAAATAGTGCAACGGGATCATCTGCCTCATCCTGCCACTCCAACAACAGTTCTTTCATAGCCCGGTTCCAGTCTTTGAGAAAAGGCTTGAATGCTAGCCAAAAAGTACCCATGGTAATTTACTCTACGGAGTTCATCAACAATAGAGTTTGTTCCCGAATCCCTATCTGAAAAACCTCCAGTGAGTAGACTGCGCAAATATTTAAGCTTTTTCGGATCCCCTTCGGCCTCTCCTAGTAGTGCTTGGCGGAAAACGCAGGCCCATTGCGCGGAGAAATAGAATGACCAATAGTCATCCACAGGAGAATGGATGACCTCATCGTTCGGTTCCAGCAACGCTTTTGACATAAACTCAACCGTACCCTACAAGTCAATTAGTCGGGTAATAAGAAGAGGATGCAGAGACTCGCCGAATTTGAACCATCATGCTTCTCGCCAAAGTACGTTCTCCAGTCGATGGCCATATCACCGTCGATCACAAAGCCATAGCATTTGTCCGAGATACCCCAATTGTTTGCACACCTCTAGGATTTCGTCTGAGTTTCGTTGGGATTTTTCGATAGTGAACGGTTCGCATTTGATCCCTTGTTCCACCATGAGAACATTACCGATACTGATGTCCCGGTGCTGGTAGTTCTTTTGGCACATGTTATAGTAGCCTAGAGACCAAAAAAAGATAAGCTAATGGAATGCGAAAAGAGATACTCGTCATTACCGAGATGTGCGTGAACAACGGCCCGAACCAGTGAAGACGGATCCAGCGCTGACACCAGCGAGTTCCCCACAAAAGAAATGACATGCCCCAGCAGTGTACGATACTCCGGAGGAGAATGAACGTCAACATGGAACACGTTCCAGTGGTATTCTTTCGCTTTGTCCGTGGAGGTAGAAAGAGATGGTTTGTAGTAGGACATGCATCCTTATGGTGAGCCCGGAACGAGTAAAGATGCTTTGGGATGCCAAACATGCCACCGCATTCACGAAGCAGATGGGGCTCAATGATGGTATTGTTTGGACCTCTACTAAGGGCCCACGAAAACTTGATGGCAAAAGTATTGTTTTCTAAAAGGAAGGGACTTTCCGGGGCCCAGTCAACTGCTTGGTTCACAAATACTAGGGGTTCCTTCGCTGCCCGAGATCGAGAAATGATGATAGGTTTGTCTACGTTTCACGTTGTCAAATAGGAATCAAATGATTGCAGGACCACTGACCTTCATTCGTCGATAGCTTTGCTCCAGAAGAGCCCAGTGACTTCTTCTGACCCGATGACTTCGTTGGCCTCGAAGACTTGCGAGGCGCCATGTCACTCCGTGAATGTGAGGCACGATTTCCCGAGATTTTCTGGAGCCGGGCAGAACGACGCAGAGCTGTCTGAGTAACTGGCTCCAAACTCCCCAGCTCCCCACGATCCGAGTTAGATGACGGTATTGTGTTCCGTTTTTTGGCACGGAGCACACGAGGAGAACGACCACGAACGCATGTACTGTTGTGCAGAACACTGTCAATGTCCGCGATGAACTTATCGGAACCTCCCATTCGCCCAGGAAGATAGAGACTTGATTCATTGCACCAAAGCGGAAAACCTGCATCAGCAGGAGATTTCCATGTGAGGAGGGAGAGAAAGAGTCGCAAAATATCTTTCTGGCCTTCAGGTGCGGTTGGATCCAGCTCGCGAGAGGCTGTAAGACCGCCCCGATGATAGGCTAGAAATCGAAGGCGGCGCTTTTTGTGTTCGTAACCGAGCACCAAGGTGAATTGACGAAGTGGACTGGCACTGAAAAGGCAGCGAGCGTAGGTTCCCGCCTGTAAGACTAGATCCTTCCAACCATCCTTCACCTCTACCGGAACGATCATCTGCGCCTGGTCCTCAGGCGGACTCCAAAAGACTTTATCGGGTGGACTGAACTTCCCATCGGCCTTCCGTAAGATACTAGCAAGGTCTGGCTTGAGCGGATGGGCACCGCTGATTCCATCACTTGTTTCCTTGTCCCAGACGAAGAATTCGAGGAGTCGATAATATGAGTCGTCGGCCTTGTTTCCTAGTGCAACTCGACAAGCGGTCAAGCAAGCGTTTAGGAAATTGGCCAAACCGGTGTAATGATCGCGTTCACGTGTCGAATCGACTAGATCTTTATAGCCGTCGAAATCTCGAAGAGACATCTCAAGTTCAGGCTGAAGGGAGTCGATGCTACAGTCGTAGTTGTCTATGTCGTCGACACCCTCAAGTTCATGAGCTGGAGCGTCCCTTTTCCTGGTCTTTGCTGAAAGCACTTTGGCGAATAGTTCTGGAGGGAATTCCCAAGTCTGGCCCAGAAGCTCGGGTTCCATCTTGCCCTTCAGTTCCTGCTGAGAGGACCCTGTATCTCCAACATTTCTACTGGAAGTCCGTTTCGGTGTAGAGTGTGATGACGAGTCCATGGCATAGAAAGAGGTCGCGATGGAACAATAAATAGATGGGAGCGCGGTGAGCGTCTAATTAGACGCACCGAGGGCGGCTAATTCAACTAAACCATGCCGATCATGATCAACCTGCCATGGCCCATGATTCACCAACAACTCGTTTTGCCACTAGCTTCGTCCGGCTTGAACTGTATGGACATTCTCCGCGTGCAGGTTTAGCCGACGTTTCCGCTGATGGAATGGGCAGTATTGATCTTGAATACGCCAAATCCGACATTGAAGGTACGCTTACACCTTGATCCTGCACACTTCAGCCAATGCTTATCTACCTAGGTCGACCGTACCCGGTACGCAGTGCATGCCTTCCGTACGGGCACCATCGCTTCCATCGGAAACAAGGTCGCCCATCCTCCTGTTCCCCCTGCCCAACCTCCGCGAGAAACGGATATGAACATCATTGAACCTGGAAAGATTCAGAGTGGCAAGAGGAAGAATAGGGCGGTGATGTTGCATGCACTGGCGAACATTGAACAGTGGGCATAAGTTTTTCAGGTTCCTGATCCGAGGAAGAATTCGAGACTAATGACATCTTTTTCATAGAATCGACCTCGCATGGAATATCATCGCAAGGTTTGGACCCATGCACAAAGACCTCCCTGTGGCGTTCTTCTCGGATTTCTCAAAAGTAGCATTAGATGAGGGTAAACATTGGTATGTCCTTACGTTCTGTCTCTTCTCTTCCAGTTGACGACCTCTCTTCAGCTCCCTCCTCCGTGCACGCCTCGATTCCCTTTCAACGCCGTACAGCTCTCTCCCCGTCCACGCCTCCCTCTGGGAATCTGCCTCCCATACCTCCGCTTCCCCCCTCTTTCGTCTCGCAATCATCTTTGCTTCTGTAGGGAGCGGCAGGACTTTTTCGGGGGCAATTTTATTGGGTTCGGTAAGTTGATTCGCTATTCTTTGACATTACTAAGTAAACAATAACTATTTAGATGGCAAGTCGTTCAGGAATTCGGGCAACGTTCTCTTCTGTGAACCATTCTCGAGGAAGCGGACGATATCACGCCCATAGTCGAGTCGACCTCTTCTGAACTCCCAGCTTGTGCTGCTCTCCTACACCACACGCCAACGGAAACCGCAGTTCTTCACTATGCCCTCTCCTCTAACCCTCCTCTTATATCTTCGAATCCCGTATCTGGTCCCTTTCCTGTACCCGTCCCAACAACTCAGGCTCCCCCGACTTGCTCGACAAATGCCGCGTCACGAATCAAAACAGGACGGTGCTGCCGGTATGGCTATATAGCACCCACTCATTTTCTCTGTCTTTCTTCCCAGCCCACCCTCTTCCAGCATCCGCAACACCGATCCTTCTCACCTGTACTCGACCCTCCCCAGGACCCTTCTGGGAATCCTCCTTAGGAGCCGTTGCCTGCTCTCCTAGCACCGCGGATCGTTTTCATCCCATGCTTGAAACCATCGATCAAGTTTGCACAAATGCCCTCGAGTGGGTGACTGGTATGAAAGTGATTTCAGGCATTTACGCTGCAGTCTTAGGAGATAGGTGGAGTAAGTTTTTTTCTTCGAATTGTTCTAGTCAAATACTAAACTTTATCTAGATGCATTTCTACGCGAAAACAGCAGTGCGGAGGATTCGGAGTGCGCCAACAATGGAGATGAGACTAGCAAAATCACTGTGGAGCAGGTCCTGGAGAACGTCTACCTTGATGCCAACCCCATTTCGTTATACCCTTTTTCTAGAAATACTAATTCTTTTAATGATCTTTTTATCTCCCCGATGCAGCCTCAACATCTGGCATGCAGATATCATACATTCTTTTACTTTCTACCCAGTCCTTTGGACTAGTACCTCTCGCTCTAGATATGAGTATACCAGCTTTTATTCAATACGGGTTTCTGTTGGCCTTGGTTCCTCTAGCTTCATTAATTCAATGGATTTGCTAAGTGACAAACTACGAGTACATAACAGTTACGAGACTCGTGGTAAGTTAAGCGTGTCTAATGTGTGTGCGCGCTGGAAAAATTGTTTGCACGTGGAAAACCTACTTGATAAGCTAGCGTGCAAGTTGCGTCTAATGTGCGGGCGAACTGACACGTTAGGTTTTGGGTGTAAGTGGGCCAATGCTGGCGCGTGGCGGTTACTCGTGCAGTTCCGTTTACAGTTGTCGTTCAGCGAGGTCATAGTTCAAGTTAGGGATATGATAATGGTGGCGGGTTTCCGAGCGAAATATGAAATCCAATAACAAGAAGCTGTCACAGTAAAGGAAATGTAAAACTAGTGGTACTTGGACTGAGGTGCGTGGAATCTAAACTGCAAGTCGTTGGCGTTAGCTCATGTGAAAAGATAGAGAAAAGAAGGGGTGTACCAAATTAACCCTCGTCTCTAGCTTCATCCTCAGCAATGGCCAGAGGATCCCGCGACTATGCCGGCACGATCGTCGTCGAGGTCAGAATTCTTGCGCTGACGCTCTTGGCTAACTTTACCTTTTTCAGATGGGCACGGAGACGACGACATTGAAGATGAGGAGTGCTCAGAAATGTTTGAGCTGGCAGGAACCGACGCCACTGAAGCTGTAGCAGATCGAGTCCTGCGATTCATGCTCAAATCTTCAAGCTTAATCAAAGGATCGCCAAGCTTCGTCAAAGCATCCCAGGCAACCTTAAATGCTTGATCCAGCAGAGCTCCAGTCGGTGCCTCCAACCGGAACAACTTGAAAGGCATGGAACGAGCCTTCGATGCCAAAATGGGCATCTTGCTTCCCGGATTCAATTTCGCTCGAGCAGGGTCAAGTGCAGGTTCTGTATTTGCTGAAAAAAGTATTGACTCAGAGTTCAGCTAATTCAAACCATTGTCAAGAAACTATCTGCTTACCTTTGCGGGGACCAGTGCGGGCGCGTTTTTTTCCCTTTGCATTCTTTCCGTAATCATTAAAGGGACTAGTGTCGTCTACGGCATTTGCATCTGTAGGCATAGGAGGGATAGCATTCAGAAATTCAGAAGGGGCATTGATACCCTCTCCCGTAAACCATCCTTCAGTGAGACGAAAAGAAAATGCGAGGTCCCTGTCTTTTCGGAGCTCTTTCAAAAGTTCAACCCGTTTATCATCCTCCAATTTGCCCAAAAGAGCATCAATCTGTTGGCCTATATGGGCGCAAACAAAGAATGGGTGAATATGGCTTTCAATAGCCTGAAGTTCGTCTTCCATGAATGGATAGGTAAAATGGGTAAATGTGTCTCCTTCAGTGAATTTGGTGGCCTTGGAGCCTTCAAGGCTGACACGAGACAACACCCTGTTTTTCGGCATCATTGGAAGTACCTTTACACGGTACGTGTAGGTTGTTTGTCCCAATAGCAAGTTGTACTACACGACAATCAGCAACAAAACAACAGGATAAAATCTGATAATGGACACACCTCGCCACTGTCATACCGATGTCTTTTCTCCCAATCAGTGCAGGATAAGTTGTGGGTCACCAAACGGTCCAAGGCGTCCAAAACATCCGGAGATGGTAGAAATACAAGGCATCCATTATCAAGGAATGGATGTATGTCGGCTCGAACTGAGAGACGCATGAGTATTGCGATGCGGATGACTTGAGGAGAGTGGACTTACGGCAAACAACATTGGAGCGAGAGTTCAAGAATAACTGGTAAGGACGACAGCCACTAACCCACTCCAGGACCCGAACCTGGTTAGCTGTACTGATTAGATATGGAAACGGAAGGGCGGTCAGAGTAGAGTAAATACTGACAATTGCCAATTTTGTGGCTCTTTGTAGTAGGTGGCAGAATTGGACGTCGATTCCAAGCATGTGGGTGATGATACACCGTTGCATCAGAGGCGCAAGGAGTGCAATTTCGTCCTTGATCTCCTGAGAGACTACCTCCCCGTAAAATATATTTCTGGCAGGGGAGGAATACGGCTCGTTTTCATGAATCGGAACGGACGGAAGATAGGTATTGTCCCGAGGAGAATTAACACGGGAATCGGGGCTCTCTACATAAGTCGACGGACCCGCACGGCTGCAGCGCTGAGGGCTAGACATTGAAAAGGAGTAGCTAACTACTATCCACAATCTTTGCTTTATACTCGAGTAATAGTAGCGGAATATCTCACGGTTTTTCACTTCTTCGATTCGCGAAGAAACCTGACAATTGAGTCTTGACACGCACATTACACGTTCTTTCGTCATTGTCTTCCTGATTGTCTTTACGGAATGTCATGGCCCACTGAAGTTCTGAACGTTTATCGATATCGATGTCGGATACCGCCTAGTTTTGGCATTGTTTAATTTTGGTGCAGCCTGCCGGACAGGCCGGCGTGGCCATGCACATGACCGCGAGCCAGCGTTCCAACTTTGCTCAATGCAACTGTCATTCCTCCCAAAACACATTTACTTGCTCCCAACCGTTATGCCATCATCCTCGTTAATAATGGCCGATGCATTATCTACAAGTCCTCTCGTCGAAAACCTTCAACCTGTGCAAACTATCTGTCTTTTCACAGATAATCCCCGTTACTCGGTGGGCGGTGACATTCAAATATTTGATCTCAACCTGATAAACGCTTCAAGGCAACTAATCTGGAGTATTCATGGGGACTTGAGAAGGGAAAACTTGACCTGTCTTCAAAATTGAACCAGGTTTCTGGTGAGTTCCTTGCGTATCTTCTCTGCAAAGCATGAACCAAACTACCTTATACTTAGTCCGGGCTGATGTCGCACAACTTCTTATGAACAACGAAATAATGCTTATTCCTACCTCAGAAATGCTGGATAAAATGGTTGAATATACGGACTCTGTCATTGCCTCTAAATTGGATCAGCGTCCGAGATGCTTCGAGGTGCGATGATTCTCCTCCGATGTAAGATGACAACTAACAAATTTCGGCAGGTATTTCCCCCAGGAAAGTACGAATATAGACTATTCTCTGTAATCGACCAAGCTCCTTCCCTTTTTGTCCAACACTCCGCTAGTTTCGACCGACTCGATTGCGTCTATCCTGATCTTCCACTTCTAACGCTTGATGTGCACCCTTTCTTCGCCATGATGCACAGTGCGCGAGCGGTCTTGAAGGTGGAAAACCGGGGGTTATCCTTCTATGAGCCGTTTTCGATAATGCTCACGATGTACGCTATTGCCACGCCTGTAGCATTTCGACAACATCCTTCTAGCGACTCGGGTTCTGTATCCTCCGTAGAATCTGACGATACGGAATATTATGGTGGCGAGGAAGAGGACCGAAAAATTTACTGTTGGCTAGAGTCCACGAAGGGATGTTCGCCACTTGATCTCCATCCAGAGGTCAAGGTTACGTTCGATGAAGCGGATGGATATAAAGGATATGTATCACCCAGATCTTATGCATTAGAGACCATATCACAGTAGTAATAGTGAACGATTTGACTTGTTTTGTTTCGTATTTCTTTCCTCCTTCGGACGCCAATTTGGTGAAGTCGCTGCGTTCAAAGAATAGCTTGTTGAGTCTATCGAAGGTAAAAGCGTTTAGTCCACAACAACATTAAAGAGGTCGACCGACTTACTTGAGATGAAGAAGCGATTTCAACCTGCTATTAACGTTGGATTGATCAGGAGGCAGATAAGCGCCTGCTACGCGTCAAGCGCACGCGCATGTGACTCGGGCGCTCAGGCGTGCCTTTCTCTCTCCAACGCGAACTTCAACTCGTTTATTTATTCTTTTCTCTCTCCAATCACTGCCGCCAAACGCGAAACCTCAACCGCAACCGTAAGTTCCCTCGTTTACAATGCTCTTACCCCTCTCTAGCCACTCGCCATCCCCAGAGCCAACGGCCACCCAGAATTCTGTCCGAAGGATTCGTCGTAGGCTCCGGGGCTGGATGAAGGCTGTAGAAGGGTAAGGGCGCTTTCGTTTCTAAGATAGAGGCTAACAGCTTTACACTTTGTTACAGTCCCAATTTCCTGGTAAAACAATGGGCTGTTTTTTACGACCGGTGAGTAAGGGGTTGCCCTTTCTCCGCTACTGTCTTCTCACCCTTCCTTACTCTAGCAGATCCACAAACCTTTGGATAGCTTCGCAGTCCCACCGGTACATGTCCACGAAAGACCCCTCATCAATTCGATTTCTTTGCGCTAATTTGGCGATTCCATTAAAGCATACACAAATGTACACCTAGCGGATGAAGGCCTCAGAATCAACTTGGGTGATGAGGAAGACGATCCGGGAAAGGGGAGACGCCAAGTTATGCTCCTTTATAGGGCTATTCTTTCGCTCTAATAACCCGATATATCAGCCTATGCCGCTGTACCAAATTCCTCCGAAACAGAAATCGTACCGGTATGTAACTTTTCTTAGTCATATTCTTTCCGCTCAGCCAACGCTCAATTTATGTCAGTAAGATTGTGCTCGTCTTTCTTTCCACGTCAAGTCTCAGGCGGCTCAAGAGGGCCTTTCGATTTACCCAGTCGATTCTTTCGTTCTCGGTCACCATGGGCATCCATGCATCACATACGGTGATGATGTGCCAGCTACTTGTTCTAGTACGGTACGTTTTTCATTTCATTTCCCTTTCGCTAGATGCTAAGATTATTTCATTCGTCAGGGCACCTGCAGTCTGCAGCGTCTTGGTTTGTCCGTTTTTCCTCAAAGCCTTCGAATTATCCAGAGCGTAATCGCAGTACAGTCTACTGGGTTGATTCGAACGATAAACTCACTTGGAGATCTCAAGATTGTGAATGTTCCTTTCGGTGTGCATGCTCCGCGGTAGTACTCCGCGGTGGTACTCGAGGAAGCGCGGAATGGTGAAGAACCGAGAGGTTGTGCAGAGGTAGAAGATTGGGCCCCGCCGTCGTTCCGCACAAATTTTAACATGCCGCCTGAAGCACATCTCTGTCTCTGCTATCAAGCTCCGAGTTCCTACTCGCCGTACATCTTATCACAACAGGATCTCTCCTTATCTTCATGCTTGTCGCGGTGCCTTAGGGAACGGTATGATGTCACAACAGGGTTCTCTGGCTGCGTACCAGCTGGCGAGGGATGGAGGTGGGAATGTTGGATGTAGTCGAGGTATGGATGGGAGCAGACCTAGAGAAATTACGGGTGGTTACAGTAACCTCTCAGTTCTTTTTGCGGTCTGGTAAGATTCTAATCTCTTCCTTTCTCACTTAAAATCATGTTGAGCTAACAATCTCAGTCCCTAAAAGTTTCATATTGAAAACTTTACAATCTATTGTCCGCTCCTCCAGATGTGAACTGAATCGTTCGATCCTTTGCGATCCTTTGCAATCAGTTGCTCGACATTGCATGGTGTTCTCTTGCACGCTGCAGCGCTGCTATGCTCACTCACCACTGACCGACAGCAGGAAGTTTACGACAATCCCCAAGTCGAACAAACTATGTGGTTGGACTCACGATGCCTCAGGTCAAACTGAACCTTGAGCATTAGCTTCCACAATTGCTTATGTATGTTTAGTGATACTCATAGATGCCCACTCCTCCGGAAGCTTAGGGCTCATCTCAATTGCTCTGGGGAGACCGCCTCCGAGAATGGCGAGCGTGCGGTCCGTGCCGTGGATGACGCATTCAACGAGATGCAATGGGCGTCGTGGCGTTGGCATTGGCTTTGATACCGCAAGTCAATCTTGAGAACGGAGATTGAGAGAGTTCGTGGAACTTGGGCGGTCAAGCAGCCAAGCGATCGAGGTCCCAGGTATGTCGTTTTCCGTTCCGTCAGCTTCGTTCTCATTTACTGATTTGTTCTGCTTAGGGATCAAACTAGGATCTCTTCATTGAACCATGGCTACGGGAGTAGCAGTGTACCTAGGTCACTGACTCCTTCACCTTATTCGAGTTGGGCTTTGGCTCCGTCTCGCGGAGCTTCTTGCATCTACACCTGACTCTAGTCGCGAGATATCCAAAGCTTGAATTACTGCCTTGAATGGTTTCGGCGGATTCACAGGCCAGCTCAGCAAAGTCGAATCGAAATCTGGAGGCCTCGCGAGAAGAAGATTGAGAGGGTTTGCGGAACGTGGGGAACGGGATCCGATACGGGAGCGGTATGCGGTATTTTTTTTCTTTAATTCTTCTTTCATTCCAACTGATACGCTCTGCTCAGTAATCTTTTAGAGGTCTAGGCGCATAAGAACGAGAGGTATACCGCGGTTTCCACCCCGGTGATCTAAATTCGAGACCCAATCGGTTCCTTCATTAGCTGCTTCTGCATCGACTTTGACCTCCAAGCCTCCTCGTACACGTCCTTGTCCCTACGCTCCCAGGTGGTATCACAGAAGCCCGTTATCTAGAGCCTTGTCCCAACGCGTCGACGGTCGCATGGATATGATGCCTTCCTTGACGCCGCCCGGAATTTCGAATCCTTCGACCCACAAAACTGGCGCGACTTGTCGGAAAAAGTCGATTTGGGAGATCAGGTCTGACCTACACCTATAAGCACTGATCAGGCGGTCAGGCAAAACCCATACTGATCAGCCTGATCAATGCGATAAATTCACATATAACCTCTATCAGTACTGACCAGCCTGACGGACACTGATCAGGCTGATCAGGGTGGTCAGCAGTGATCAGTAGTGATTAGTGAGAATCAAGATATAAAACAAAGTATACTTCAACTTCATTGATACTACGCACTACATAGTAGCCCCGTCGCACTTCATACTAGTATTATTCTTCATTAAGTTGGGTATAGTATAGTTATTTACATCTATGTTCTTAAAGTTATAGTACATTAGTCCATAGTAGTGTAGTATAGCATGCTAACATTAGTTGTAACATCCGCGGTTCGAACCCAAGTCCTTTGCCGCTCAAGCGACCAGACTAATGCGAGCTCCAACTGCGTCATGCTATCTATAATACTATAGGTATGTATACCGAATATATAGCCATTCAAATTTTGGCTGATCAGTCCTGATGAAGCTTGACAACATCGCACCAGCTTCTACCAGACGTGACCGGAAATCTCGATAGAACTAAGTGTATGTACAGTATGTGAGATTTAACATATGCTGGTTTTACTGACCCCGCCTCGTCATCATCTTCACCACTCTTCACCATCGACACTGCTGAATTTAGACCTCAGATTTGTGCCGCGTTGCTGCCCATCTGCCCCAGACTCAGCTCCAGCATCCTAGTTATCATAATTTTGTTAAATTCCACCTAATACAACTGTATATGATACGCAGAATTATAGTACCTAAGGTTGTTCACTGACCAGCACTGATCCAGCCTGATGAGACCTGATCTCCGTTCCAGCCTAACTTGACCAAACCTGATCACTCGGTCAGGTTGCGTCAGACCTGATCAGGCAAAACGACTTTTTCCGAGACTCGGATATCAAGCCCAAATTCAATTTGCCTGCCTAATTCGAACGCCCTTTCGAAACCGCGACCCGGAGAGGACGTAGTTAGGATGAGCGAGTCTTCTTGCACCGAGTGTACGCTGATACTGATGCTCTATTTTTATAGCTGTAGATGGTTTTGCGTTCAGCGTGGTCGTAGCTTCCGCGGGAGGTCGAGGTCGTGTTATCAGGCTACAATGTTCCTGGGGAACGAGATCATAGATTCATCGCAGGCAAGAGAGTAGGAGGACGGCGGTGAAGGAGGAAGAGGAACCATATAAGTGGCGCTGGTGGAATCAAGGGAAGGGGGCAGCCACTGGATTTCTGGCTCGAACTCGCCTCAGTCGATAGAGGCAAGGACGAGGGAGGGGAAGAAAACTAGCCGCGAGACAGAGCAAGAGGTGCCCGTGGTTGAATGTGATGCAGAGGTGGAAAAAGTGGAAGAAGTCAAACGCAGCTCTCGCAAAACTGGGAGTATTCGTAAAGTCTGCGGAGAAGTTGCATATAGCAAGACAGTCGTGAGTGAAGTAATAACCGTAACCCTTGCAGGAGTGTCCAAGAAGATGGCTCAGATAGTAAAAGAATACAAAACAAACTGCGGCGTTAACATATATAATGCAACATTGAACGTGGATCGACAGCAAAGTAAAGATGATGAAGACGGACATATGTCATGAATAGAAATGTAAAGTACGTCGTGTTATTTGTAAGTGGATTTATTACAAGCAGTATGTTGTATGTATCCAATGAAACATAGACCGGTCCTTCAATTCTTTTCGTGCTTCAACAATTTTTGGAAAGATCTTAACTCATTGCACATGTCGGGGCCAGGACAACTGTGCCCTACCTTGGAATTCTCAAAGTTGATGATAAGAGGCCCTCCCGAGTCCTTTGTACCCTCTAGGAAGTTGCGACCAGCAATGTCATTGTGTTCAACTCCGATGGCATGCAGGCTAACCATTCGGTCAAAAAGAATCTGCTTCCTAATATGATATTAGTGCAAGACTGGATTTGAAACAGTTAATAATAACCCATACTTTGCTTTCTTGAGAGAGTCGAAATTCTTGGGCTCACGAAAGTCCGCGCCGCCGAATCTGAGAATAAGAGCAATAGCACCCTTATTTTCGAATATGCCATAAAAAGGTGGGGTAAGATTGTTTCCTTCCAGATAAATATGCTTGTAAATTTCTGCCTCCTGACACAACCTGTGTCCATGGGCAGTTGCAGTGCCTTTGTCTGCTTCGGAGTTGGTCTCCCAGTCGGCGAGCTTTACTACAACAGGCAGGGGTTCATGACCCTCTCCCAGTGGGCCCTCGATATAGAGCTTACCGCGCCAGACAATCATTTCTGTTGAACCAGAACCACCAATCTTCTCCTCCAAAATTACACCAGCCTCGGTAACAGTGTTTGAACTTCGCTCTTCTTTAGACCGAGAGTTTACAAGAGCAGATGAGGTTAGTCCAAGAATCTGGGAGCTCGCGCTTGTAGTTTGAACATTTTTGGATAAAGGGCTAGACTGTGAAGAGAACGGCGTGAAGGAAGAATTGGTACTGAAATCAGTTGGCGGAGTGGAAAGAATAGAGCAGTTGTCACTAGTGCAACTAGAAGATGAAGGGGTACTTGTACTGCTGATTGAAGCCGTCGAAGGTCTGCGAGAGGAAGGACTTGGGGTTCTGTTTCTAGAAAATCGTGCCGGAAGATCTAGAGGATTTTCAGTGGGCTCGGAAATAGCTGACGGCAACATCCTTGTAAAGTGGCTAAAGCCACTCGAGCCCAGATGCGTACCCGGGCAATTGAAAGCAAGATGTAGGCTCTGAGAATGTGAAATGAGATGAGAAATTCAGCAAGTACTTAGACCAAACAAATGAACTCACCTCAAGCCGAATCTGGATATTGTCCTGATTCTGGCGGGCCCTCTTGTCAGTGTTCCCGGTAGAATCAGAAGTTGATTCACGACCGTGTTTTTGGGCAGTACCCTCGGAGCCAGTAGCTCCACAAGAAGAATCGGTTCCTCCACTAGTGCCTGCTCCGTCTGCTCCGCCTGCTGCTCCTCCACCAGATCCACCGCCTCTGCGTTGACTGCCATCATGGGCATCTGATTTGGGACCAGCAGTCTTTATTGGTTTCTTCTTCTTCCTTGTTTGACTCCTCAGGCGTGGTTTATCACCAACATGGCTCCCTTCGCCGGGCGGGGAAAAAGTACCATCGCTATCATGATCACCATCGTCAGGATCATGCGACAAGGCTCTGCCGTCATCATCATGGTCAACCTTAGGAGCGGCGTTTGGAGCAAAGATGTCAGTCCACGGAGCCAGAATCCCACTTTCTTCTTCACTCCGATTCTTTGCATCTTCCCAAGCATCGACAATCCAGGAGGCTTGCCGGATGATATAACCCTCTGCTTCAGCATGATCGAAAGAGGAAATAATTGCACGCGAGGGAGTGCGGATTTGTGGGGAGCTAGCGACTTGCGAGCCCCGAACCCGCTTAACACTGAATGATGTGTTGAAGGAGGTAACACTCCCAAAAGTTAGATTTTGGCGGACCATTTGTGCCCAGCACTGGTGAAAGAAAAGGTAAGCAATGGGCATATATCTAAGGATTTTCAAAAGCATCACCTGAATTAAAATACAGCGGACACGGGGCACCCACTTCATGATCTCATCCAGGTTTGGTACTTGGAGGCCAGCTTTGCTGATTAATGATCTCAGCTCGACATTCCATAGTTCTCGCATATGAGGCTCAACCATGCAAGTCCATGGGTCTCGATATTTGTGCCTAACAGTTGCATCGTCAACAACCTCAGGTCCCACATCTTGCATCGTATTGGGCAAGGATGAGATGATAAGAAGAACACGGATAATCTCCTTGTCATAGTCATCTAGATTGGAAGAGGCAGCTAGACCAAATGACTCGGAGCTATCAAGTGGAAGATCCCATTCGAAATGATTCCGGTGAGCGTCATGGGAGTTTGTAAACTGTGAGCAGTTTCTGCAATCCGTCTTCTCCCAGAAGTCAGTGACTTTTCCGCATTCCATCAGTCTGATCAGCGAGAGGAGGGTGAGATATGCGCTGGGGTGTCCGAGCAAGAGATTCTTGCATTCTACGGAGCTTAGGCGATCCATGTAAGCAATTGATTCCAAGTCCTGAACCAGCGGCCATATAGGCTCACACTTCCCCTTCCTCAGATCATCCCCGAGCTCAATTTTGTCCTTCTTCGCAATTCTGATTGTAATATCTGATTTAGCATCCTGCTCGATACTGGTGGTTGCTGCGAGGAGTTTCCAGGTATCAAGATGCTCGATCTGCTTGTCTGTAAGCTCAAACAATGCAAGAGCAGCAACACGCAAGACGACATCAAGCGCTTGCCTCTGCGCTTCTACGACCCCTTCCTCGTTGTGTACATAGACATCCGTTCTGATGCACTGGAAGATTTTTGTCCAACTATTCTCCAACAGATGAGCATGTTTTCCTTGAAGAGCCTTTACCGACGCCTCCTGAGCAAGTAATCGCTGAAAGTAGCGATCCTCTGCGGAATTGACGAATTGTGGTGCTTGATCGCCTAAGAGGAGAAGAGTGCGCTCTGGTTTTCCGAGAGAGATTTTGTTTGGTTGTAGTACCGAAGGCATGTGGAGGTCATAGAGCGAGGGCTTACGTGTGGAGAGAGAGGTAGTGTGAGGAGCAGCCGGTTCCAGGGGTTCAACTTTGGTCCAACTCAAGAGGTTGTTCTGAAGCTCTTCGGTTGAAATCATTACAAGGGTAGAGGGGCTTTATAAAAGGCGTTATTAGAGATCGATGCTAGATGAAGGGAATGATAAGATCTGGATTTCGGCGCTTTCAGCCGCGTAGTGGGATATCACATGACCGAACCACGTTTCTTCACATCCGCCATGTTGTTGCCCGAGGAGCTGGTGCACAATATACTTAGCTATCTTGCCTACCGTCCACAACTCCGAATGCATTGTGAACCTCCAGAACTTCAACTTGAACTCGATTCAACAGACATCCTCTCTCTCTCTGTGGTCAACCGACGGTTGCGGCGAATCAGCTTGCCATTCCTCTTCGCATCCTTGCGTGTCGAGGGATTCAGAGAAGAGGTAGAGAAATTTAGGGATCAGGGCCCGCTATTCTCGAAATATACAAAGTATGTTTTCTTTCTTATTTCGCACTATCAATTTACTGACAATCCTAGGACGCTGATATTGAGTAGACTCTTCCTACTTGACGAGGAAGGGATGAAGATTTTACTTGAATCACTTCCTCAACTCAAACGTCTTTCATGCGTTGATGTCATCTCCGAATTGACCACCACATTGCTCAATGCACTTCATGAGCACCCCAGTGTTTCTACGATTCTCGTCGCGTCCATACAGGATCTTCCCAACGATCCCAGCCCATTCGATGTATCCAAAGTCATGCTCAAGCGATCCGAGCTGAGTAATCCTAGCATTAATTGGTTAACACCAAGGTTGGAGCGCGGCATGAAGGTTTCACAACTTCTTATTCGTCGACCTGAACTCTTTACGGATGAATTCGGATTACGAACTTTCAAGGGCCTTTGCGAACTCGACTTGTTGATGAAACATCTTCCCGTCACGGTTTCGTGGCTCCCAGAATTTACAGCTGCTCATCCAAACTTGAAGAAAATCAGGTTCATAGATGAGCGCAATGTTTTTTTCAGTCGCCACACATTACCCTTCATTTCCTCGTTCGTTGAGGAAGCGCGTAACAAGCAGCTTTCTGATGCTTATTCTATCATACGTCTTTCTCTCAGTCGACAAGATATCTGCCCGTCTTCCACTGAGGATTGGCGTGTTGCTGGATTAACGATAATCATCAAGTCATCTTTAATCGAGATCCTCTCCCTCCTTTATTCTTCAGTTCCTACTATCCGAACATTGACGCTCGAGTTTGCAGTGAGGTCGGCACGAGGGTTGACGTATCACATCGTATGTATTTTTGCATAGTCTTTTTTCTCATGCTGACGGTCTTCCTAGGATGACGTTATCGCTATACTTCATCTCTTTTCGTCGCTCGAAATATTGGCCTTGCATTGTTCGCTCAAGCGACTTCATTTTGGACGTAGAAAGCCATGGCATGCGCTTGCTCGTCTTAGGAATGCTGGCCAGCTTGAAGCACCCTCAGCTGCTGATATAGCAGAGGCTGGGGTATCCTGGTTTACTTCCCGTATTGCGCAACGTATTCCATCTCTGCGGGCTTTCGAAATCTACGAAGAAGCCTATTATGATGAAGAGTTTTGCTGCGGTGGTCGCTGGTTTGTCAAAGGGTGGCTCAATGTGCTGAATGCACCTAGTGGTAATCGAGAGGTCATCGGGACACTAAAGAAAACTTGAATTATGCGTAGAAACCTTGGGTATTACTTGACATGAATATATTGTCAATTATCTCTTAACCACTGATGCTTGACCGATGCAGATACATTTCATCTCCTAGCTCAACAGGTGCGATAAATACTTTATCATCTAGTCTAACTGAATGTGCTTCAGCTTCAATTTCCAACCTTCTGACCTCTTCGCGGATATTCACGCCGAAAATGGACAAATTTCTGCCGAGCAGAAAAGTGTGCTGATACGCGACTATTCAGTCAACCTTTCTGTACCGTAGATAAATTGAATGATATTTTACATTTAAACAACATTGTAAGCATGATTAAAAGATCTTAAATCAATACATCAATTGGGTGATAAGAAAGGCTGGCTGATTTAAGTCGTATCGAAAGAAGTGAAAATAATACTGATTTAAATTTTTTCAAGATAGAGGAAAGCTGAAATGAAAGTCTTCGTGTCAGTCAGCTATAATAACTAGTTGATACATTAAGTATCATTGTAATTGAAGTATTCACCAATACATGATATTTCTACAACTCTTTCGGAGCCCCTGAAAAATGCAATGAATTTTGATAATTCAGTATAACTGACAGAACGCTACTGCGTCACGGCGGAGACGCAACTGTGTCTGCGTCGGAGACGCGACTGCATCCTGCGTCAAACCTTAAAGACCATGCATGCATCACGAGCACACCCAATCCAACGCGAAGCGATGGGTACCAATATAAGTCTCATTCAAGTGACATCGCTACATTACCTCCTCCAGCTTCGATAGTTTTAGTACGTTTCGGACCATCAAACATTCGAAAAGTAATAAAGAGTAGAAAATATTAATTATTGACAGATATCTTACTAACTGTATGGCGCCAAACTAGATACGCCGAACATTTAGAATATATCCGCCGGTCGTCAGGAACCGTTACACCCGTATAAATAAAATACATTCCACCAAATAAATGCTGATAGTAAGTAATAGTGTATAGGAGGGGAGGTAGTAGATAATTACCACCTCCCGAGTTTCATTCTGAAATCTGGGGAGGTAGTAATTATCCACTACCTCCCCTCCGTGCGCTTTTTCTGCAATTTATAATAATTATGCTTAATATAGAAATGTCAAAGCGTTGAATCGCAATAATTTGATGCATGAGGCTTTTTCAATACTAAGGATGTTCTCGCACTAAATGAATTGAGAGTATGAGTTGTTGTGTGTCCAGGAATCGATGGTTGAGACACTGATTGATGATGAAGTTAATGTTCTCGCACTCTTGAGCTAAAGTTGTCTGCCTCTGATCTCTCTCCTGCTCATCTTTCACTCTCCAACTCGATCCTTCCTTCCATCTTATTCGTCACGGTAGCTTTCCTTGCATACCGTCAATTCATGCCACACCACTCAGCTCATTTCACCGCCGAATCCTTCGCCTTCCGATTTCCCCATTTCTCTCTCCAACTCGATCTTCCCTCTTATTCATCGTGGTAGCTCCGTCTTACCATCGATTCACGCCACACCACTCAAATTATTCCATTGCCGAGTCCTTTACCTCCGTTTTCCCTTCCAATTCACCCATTTCTCTCCAACTCCAATCCAACTCGATCCTTACGACCTTCAATGAAGTGCAGCAGCGAATTTCTTAAGCGACGCCTGGAGGTACTCAAGGCAAGGCCGATATCTGCTGCAGATGGTCCCGGATTCCTGTATCCGTTTTTCGAGACAGATTACATGGTGAAGGTCGGGACAACGGTGAATCCTAGGGGTTACACACCCCTGTAGGATGCGCCATTCTACACCAGGGGTAGCCCGCCGCCTGCAATCCGCTTGAGCTATCGCCTTCAAACCTTGAGCAGAATTCAAGGTATCCTTAATCTACGTATATTCCAATTTAAACTGGTCATGTGACTCGCCTTGTTCCTTCGCGGTTGCCTGTTTCAGCAGCATAGGGGCCTGCCGCCTGGGAACCACTGAACCTATCACCTTCAAATTATAGGATATACAACTTATCATTAATCCAAGCTCATTTCAATTTCAACTGGTCATGTGACTCATCTTGTTCTTTGGTGGTGGTTGCCTGTGTAGGCCCACTCACTGCTTGAGATCCACTGAAGCTATCATCTTCAAATTGTAGGATATAGGAGCTATCATTAATCCAAGCTCATTTCAATTTAAACAGGTCACATGACTTCTTTCCTTCCTTTTGATTAGTGTAAGGGGCTTCCCACTTGGAAACCGCTGGAGCTTATCACCTTGGAATGATAGGATACAATTCCACCCAGACTTTGCGTGCGCTGACTAATCCAGCCGCTTATTGCAGACTATTGAAAATAGTCTCCATAGTGTTTCTGCCTCGACTCTCGCAGGACTAGAGCAATTTGAACTATATGTTAACATGATTTAGATGTATATAAATGTCTGCGGTACAAAATAAACAAAAAAATAAATCACTACTTATAATAGTCTTCCTTGGAATCATACCCATCGGAGTCAAAGGCCTCCAAATCTTGCACAGTGACCTCTGGATCCTCCTCCTCCTCTTCAGTAGATGGAGGGACAGAGGCTTTAGCCTCTATGAGCTTCTCAATAGCAGTGCGGAGAAGTTTAAGCTTATCCTCCTGCCTGTTACCCCACTGATTCTCTGCTGTTGGAATAAAACCTTTAACACTGTTTGCCTTGTGCCATCTAAGTTGTTTGATAATATCTGCCATAGCACGATAACCCTCGGATCGTATTGGCCTCGAGACACGAAAGTCAAACTCGGTTATGGTCAAGATGGGACTTGTTGTGTCAACTTCGCATGCCGTGGCAGCGCGCTTCTCTGCTCGTGCAGTCTGCTTTCAAGTCTTTTCTTCTGCAACAATCTGCCAATATTCAGCAAGCTGAACACGCTCCTGATGGCCAGATCCCGACGCGTCTTGTGTACATGTGATTTTTGAAGGAATTTACGCATCTTGGGGCTGAGACTGTGTAGGAATTCAGATGTCCGATTGAGTTTGTACATCTTCCATGAATTGTACTGGGCAAGTGACATTGTCAGATTATGTTTGGCAGATTGACGGAACATTCCAAATGCCGATTCATTCAGATTGTTGGTTTTGAGCATCCAGGCACGCTCAATCTGCTTAGGTGTAGCATTAGCCAGAGCTCCTCCTGGCTCAAACTCAGAGCTGAAACGAAGCCAAACCACCTTAGCATTCTTGAGAAAGTCCTGGAGATTCATGCGTTTCTTCCAGAATCAGGTCAGTGTGTGACCAGGTTATCCTAGTTCTGGACTCTACTGATACCATACTAGCTGCTTTTTTACCCACTTTGTCTATAGCTCTAGCCTCTAGGCTCACACTCGGACGTCATTTGAGCTGTTGGCTGTGTAGATTGTGCATCTTACACCAGCCACATATTGGCCAGTCTTCTTCCTCATCTCCTTCGAGACTATCCCGGGCTCATAATGCTCCTCCAATCGTCGATGGCGTTCCGCATCCTTTGCAGCTAGTAAATTGGCAAGGTCACCGAATTCAAGACTAGAACCGGCCGTCTCTCAGTGAAAATACAAGGAATGAGCACGTGTGAGAGAATTAGATGGTCGCGAGTACGGGTTGTGTGGAAAAGGTCTGGACTTGGGCAAAGAAGGATGGCTGTTGGGATTGGGACCGTTGGGATTGGGACTGGAGTTGGGAAGTTGTCATTGAGTAGCAACTCGAATCGTTTGGGCAGGGAGCTGGAAGAGGAATAGGCAGATGTTTTAATTAAAAACAAGAAATCAGATCCAAATTCCGAGTAGTAGAAAGAACACCTTGAAGTGTACAGAGTTTATTTTCCTTCCCTCCCCAGCGCAGACTGTCTCCAGTGAATATTGCACGCGCAACCCAATTCGTTCCCCAATACCTCCTCTCAATAATACCCCTTGCCCAAACCAAACAGCTCCTTTAGCTTCTTGTTGCCCGTCCATTCACATATGCGTAACGCGTGCACTTGGTCATTTCGATACAGTATATCAATTGATTACGGGTAAGTACATTGTTTCAATGGCTCCTCCTAGAGACTCGGACTCAGCCCAGCCTGCTGATGTGTTCGCTTTGCACCTGCATCACTTGGGGCTCTAGCAGCCTTTGCCTTTGCATTCCCCTTTGTACTCCCTGAAGAAATTCCAGCAGCTGCACTCATTTTTGACTTCTTTGTAGGATGAGATGAAGCTGGCTGACTTGAGAACACATCTTCCAAGTCTGCAGCCAACATTGCAGATGAGCTACTGGATTGAGATTGTGCAAAGGATCGTGTTGAATGCCAAGGAGCACTAAGACCAACTGGACCTACAACAGAAACCAAGGTAAGAATATCAAGAAAAATAGGTAGATGCCCACCTTCTACATTCATTTTGACGCTTGATTTGATAGGCAATAGGCTCGGGGGCTCGGCCCTTCCCAAAAACTCAGAGTCGGGGACTGTGTTTGGATCATACCAGTGCTCTGTGATTCGCTTAAAGAGCTGGAGAGACTCAAACAGAGGATGGTCAACATCCCTCTTCCAGAATTCATCAGCATCAATGTAGTTCTGTTCTGTCGCTTGGTTGATCTGATATCGAGCATGGTATAATGCATAGAACGGGTTGAGATGACTCTCGAGATCTTGCAACACCTTATCCTCATAAGGATAGTTATCCCACTCGGGATTTGTGTCAGGATCATCAGTCCCATCAGTCCCATCTGCTCAAAGTTGTTGGTGGGGAATGGATCGACTGGGATGCATATGGAGTTCTACCAAACGATAGCAATATGTGCGATGTCTGAGCTCCTAAATAAACATTACATGCTCCATCTACACCAAGTAATAAAATAAATACATGCCTTATAATGGTTGTAGGGTTTGCAATCACCTGCTTTGGAACACTTGCTATTGTGGTTAGTCACTGTCAGTATTTGCTTCAAAACTTTGATATTGACAGGAAAGAAGATGAATCCCATCCCGTCAAACCAGGCATGAATGTCAAGGCGCACTAAAAGAACATAAATAAGAGTTTAGGCAGAATGGTTATCTCAGACATCAACGTACATAAAATGATATTCCAGCGTGAATTAAGATTGAGCATTCCTTCTTTCATGCCAAAGTGCCATTCTGCTGTTCGAACCTAAAATGCAATGAGATGTGAAGGTTATTGCGCGTAACAAATATCATCTCCCTCTTACCAGAAATACATATTTGCCTGCAGCGAGCGCCTTCTCGATAGCATGACAAAAAGCAATGTCTGAAGGGAAGAGTTTCTTCTCATTTGGAGATGATAAAGCTCTGACAAGAGTTACGAGACATCGACCTCCAGCTGGAGCGGCAGCGAAAACTCTTTCCTTCGTCTTCTCACTGACTGCCTCCCGCCATACAATATTACGTGCTGGTGTTCCTACTAGATTCAGGGCGTATTTCGCAGTGGTTTGATGGTAACTCGGATCTTCCGGGTTGTCTGAGGGCAGCAGACTATCAGCGTCGTCTTCAGAGACGGATTGGTGCTGTTGTTCCCCATCTGAAGAATTGTTGGCTTGCCCAGAGTGCGATGAATTACTGGGTTGTGAGAGATCTGAGTCCCAGCCAACAACGTTGTTGTTGTTCGAGGTATATCGAGACGGAAGACCGTCATCAGACATTTTGGGAAAGGAGGTTTACTGAACTGCTGTGATGAAAATCATCCACTTATAAGACGCTGGGTTGCTTCTAATTGCGCCTGAGTTTTCCAGATTTCTATTACAATGACAGAAATCATTCTTATTGTTTTTCAAGGAACAAGTAATGCGTGGCGTGAGTGGAATAACTTATTTCGAGTGGAACAAAGAGAATGTGGGAGTTCGTGATCGCGATACGCGTGGGAGTAACCTGTCGCGCTTGTTTAAAAGTCTTTCTCTCTGTGACTTCCATCTCTTCGTGCCTTGCTTCCTCCGTTACTCCTTCTCTAATATGTCATCTTCATTTCCAATCATTTCGCTCACGACGACCGCAGTGGTTGAAAAGCTGGAACCAGTCAAAGACTTTTGCTTGTTTCAACAGATAATATCGGTAAGTTCTGCCTCAAATTATTAGACGTCTTGACAATTCACATCCTCCTAATCTAGTTTTGCGCTCGCGAATACTGGTGGGGCCTTAAACCCGGTGATATTGACATTGATTCTCACCTCAACCGCATCTCAGGTAAACTCACCTTTCTCGGTTCAAGAATATGCTCTCACAATATCCTACAGTGCGCGGTGATATTGAACGCCTTCTATCTAGGAACGTGTTGACTCTAGTTCCTACAAAGCAAGTCATTGATACGATGCAGGAGCTCACTCTGTATAATCGAAAACACTTTGTTTCTGAAAGACAGCGGTGCTTTGATGTGTGTCTAATAAATTTGCATGGTCTTCTGTCAAATCCTCACCCGTGTATTATAGGTTCTTCCTGACCAACCCTACCAGTATCGGCTTGTTCCTGGATCGCAAATGAAGAAACCGATTCCTCTCTTTGCCTTTGACTCCAGCTCCGGTACTTTTCAGCGATTCGACCATCCATATGATAATCTTCCTCTATTCACCCTAGGCTGCTATCCTTTCCACTCCATAATGCACAGCGACTTTGCCTTATCTCGTTCACGCCCCATTCATGAAACTTCTCTTGGAATTTTCAACTTATCCCTTGACTGGGCGTCCGATTATCCTCATGTTGGCAGCTTTGTTAACTCTCCTTGCATCGCTGCAATAATCGCTGCTTATGCAGCTGCTGATAACGGCAATGACCCTTATTTGGACTTGGATGGAACTTCTGGAGAGGATGATGACACGGTATCCAATTCAGAATCAGAATCAGATGTGTCCGTCTCTTTCGAAGAACCAAAGAACACTGGGGTTTTCAGCGTTTCCCTATCCAAGCGGGCAGCCAAGCATATTGCCTCGTGGCGCGAGACTCTGGAACCAGCAGCGCCAGTTGTTGTTTCGGCCTTGAACGGTGGCTCAATCCGGGTTTCGGAGTCTAGGACGCCCGTGAACATAGACTAGATGTAGATTAATTTTTTTGCGTGGTCGAGTCGGCATGGCCTTTCAGATTGCATGTTGGGTGGTATATTTCCCCTCCCTTTGCTATCATTTATGATGTGCAACAATCCTGCATGTACCCCAACTGCTTCCCATTGCTCTAATTTGTATCCGCTTGCTTTTTCCACTATACATTACAGCACATGAACTTTGCATGGCTTTAGTGATGCTACTACTACTGTAATTATATCTCTTTGCTGTACCGTATCTTGAAATGAATAGATACTGTATAAAACTTCTAAAGGAAATAAGAAAAGAATGACGAGAGTAAGTCTCGTTCAACAGGCGCTCAATGCAATTAATCTCTTTTGACAACCACCAGCATTGATTCCTGTGGCTTCCTCTTCTTCTTTCTACGCTTACAGTTCGGCTCCATATCTGCTCTATCAACAACCTTTCTGCTCTTTCTACATGTAGGCTAGGGTTCGTTCGCTGGGCTTTACAGTGCGTTTTTGAAACTCGAAAACTTTTAATCTTATTGATTATTCAAATAGAACTACATCACGTTTGTCTCTGTCTCGAAACTCCATGGTGTTTCTGCTACGCCCGTTCCCAGATTCCTCCTTTTTGGCCCGATTTCAGGTCGAATCTTAACCTCGCGCCAACTGCACCTATCCGGCTCGACAAGCACAGCTCTTGGACTTCCTCAAATATTGGTTTATGTGCCATTTTCAGTGGCCCTTCGGCCCAAATTCAGGCCAAAATTATGTCCGCGGACACCTCTTGATAATGAGGTGGTTTAATTCCGCTTTCTGCCCTGGACATCGCTCCTTCATCACTTTTGACGCAGTGACTAGACGTCCTAACAACTCTCGGTATTACCTAGGAGAGCGCTGCTGTTCCATCAGCCCCATCATCCCTTTTTTGAACCGAAGTTGTTTTTGGCCACCGCTTACCCTAACGACTGCGGCATTTCGATTGCCTCAGAAACGGCGCAACAAGTGCCGCCGCTCCATCTCACCCCGCCTTGCGTTCCTATTGCCCGCCTTCAACAGCTCACCGTCGTTTTTGACCGAATTTTGGGTCGAATTAACTGACTCTGGCTCCCCAGCGCCCTTGCTGCCCTTTTTTTTGCCGCCTCTTTCACTGGTTTCCTTGCTTCGTCTCAGATTCATCGCTCTAACTGCTGCTTCCCCGCTCCTTCAAGTACTTGTCACCCAACCACCTCTCCAGCACACGCGCCGTAACAGCTCCAGCTCCAGCCTGCGCTGCATAGTGCAAGCACCGACTCATTTACTAGCGCAACGCAGGCCGATAATCCTTTCTTCTTACATTGTAATGCAGACTTTACAATGTATCTATTGTTCTACCCGCAATAAACGATAAATGTTACTGTTTATATTTGAGGATGCCATCCGAGCGCTTGACTATTCCTTCCAAACATTCCGGCTTGGCTTGTTTCGCTTCGCAGATGATCTGGACTCAAATATTGGCCATCGCCGGGGAAATACTAGGGTGAGGAGGTTGAACGGCTAGGTACGCAATTGCATTAGGTGCAATTAGAAGAGGGAGCAGTTAGAATGTTGTGAGGATGGGCAGCATCGGAGGAGGGGGTAGCAAATGATGCAGAGGAAGGGAGAGGACTGTTTGGCCAGGGATGAAGGGGAGCTTTGACCGTTGTATTGAGCTTCCTCCGTTTAGGAGCAGCCTCCTTGGGGCTGTTAGCAATAAGGGAGTCTGCAGATTCAGAGTGTTTGGTGAGCTCGATGTATAATGTATATATGCACAGATTTTAGAGCTCCAGGCCCATAACCTATTAACAGTTGTGTAATTCAATGAGATATATTTGGGAAGACTGGTTCAAGTTATGTACATGGCTTTGAGTTCAGAGGGTATCATACCTGGTTCGGAGCAACAAGAGCTAAAGGGGTTGTTGCTCCGACCCAGCTTAGTAAGTAATTCCCGATCGTACTACTTCGGCATGGGCTCTTGGGCACCATCCGTTAACATCATCCTAGCTGGAATCATCATCTGGACTGGGGTGCGGGGTTTTCTTCAATATTTTTTGAATTTCGTGGGAGCTATAACGAGCATGCCTTTCGGCGCCACAAGGGCATGGAATTTTACCGTCCTCGCGACGTCTTAGGACAATATTATTACCTATTTCAATAGTTTAGCGTGAGCAGAAGCAGAACCATCTGATTATGCACCATTAACCTTGGCCGTGGATCGCAGCGAATGGTACGTGTGTAGATGCGCCCATGCATCCCTTCCATTGCAGGGAAACGGGCAATCTGGGACATTGCATACACTGTATATAATTGTGAGTATGAAATGGATGTAGAATATCTTTTGATCTCACCGTTTGTTCTTCTTGAGTGGCATTGAAGAATGGAGCAGAGAAGTATAGGACGAGTAGTAGTATATATATACTTGGCTATGAGTTTCTGGAAAGGTCAGGACATAAATTGAATGGACGTGATGGTAAAAATGAAAGCACCCTTACCCCTCTACAGCCTCCATCCAGCCCCGGAGCCTACGACGAATCCTTCAGACAGAATTTTGGGTGACCGTTGGCTCTGGGGATGGCGAGTGGCTAGAGAGGAGTAAGAGGGCTGTAAACGAGAAAGCTCACCGCTGTCTAGCTTGGAAGTTCTGCCGGAGTAAAGAACGGGCGAATGCAGTAGTTGCGGTTCAAGAAGAAGTGGCAAGTTCAAACATGCGCAAGCAGTCACATGCGTCGCATAGAGGGCGCTTTGACGGAGCCAATCGCGCAATGCAACCCAACGGGCGGCAATTGCATTAAAGTAGCAATAATAAATGCGTATATAACGGTTGGCCCTCCACCTCTAACCTACCACGACGACTGGTTTCCGTTACCGTAAAAGCTGAACTCCTTTCCGCTCATTTAAACCATTAGCAGCCTTTGCACAGTCGTCGAACGAGCGTTCAACGCCGTAGAACATAACTAGTGGGTGCTTTACTCATTATCTTAAACATTTGGCCACGACGCTAACAGTTGACACTTTTGATTCAGAAATGGAGTCAACCGTTCTTAAGAAGCTGCTCCGCATGTCTTGGGTGAGAAGGGTTTAGATGTACGTGTTTACCGCTATTCTACCCGTATGAACGCAAGCTAATTCCCAATTAGCCCAGAACCCATTCATCGAGCTGATGACTGCGCTCGAGAGGCACCGATCTCAAACGTCTCATGCCTCCTTGGTCAGAGTCGGTGTAGGTCTTGCTACCAACAGTCCCGCCATCTGCATCCCCGGAATCGGATTCCGCTACAGTCGAGAAAAGTCGAAGCCTGTACGCGTATGCAACTTTGAAGACGAAATTTTGGCAGATTGAGGGGCAGGAGGTTGAGGAGAGAAGGTGCTTGCATGGAGGATGACCTGAAAGAGCTGAAGGGTACCTAAAACTTGCGTAGAACGTAGTAATCGAAGCCATATAATAGCCAGTTTAGCCTGAGGAATTCGTGACCGTGTAAGCGCTCACTACGCGTCCATGTGACTCGGGCGCTTGATCGTGCTTTGTTGATCTCAACTCTTTCTCGAACCGCCACCATCAACAGCACAAGCAGCTTTCATTTATTCACGGTACGTCTCTCTCGCAAGTTGCTGCCGATTCAAACCTCTCCGTCTCTCTCCTCGTTTTCCTCGCAGGTCGACAGTTGCGATCCCTCTCTACAGCCCCCTACTCCTTCACCCGCGTCCACTTTTGTGCAACCTTCAAGCTTTCATTCTCCTACACCCCCACCGTCGTTCTCTGTCGCTGAGTCTACGGGCCAGAACCGCAAAAATGCCCTCAGCTTGAGGAATACCGGTTCTACGATCCTGCTGATGCCAGCCCGAAACGGTCAGGGTCTGGTAGCACCTCATCCCGAATCATACCAGACGTTACTCTTGTTACGACAAGTACAACGGCTGAAACGGTCGAGACCCGTATGCATTGCGAAGAGCGCCCAATTCGCGATCATATCAGCACTTCCCCTCACCAAGGACACTACGGTCATCCCCATCACAGTCCAGCAACTGCTAGCCATCTATCCCCCGAATCCTCCTTGGTAGGCACAGCAGAATTTGGTCGCCAGTCCCCTTAACACACTCCAGGATCGCCGTACGCTTATTCGCGACAGGGAACAGCGAGCCCTAGTCCTATGACCCCCATGACTTCCTGCCTCAGCACCCTTGACCTGCCTTTTGCTTCTCAGCCCCCCAGTCTAGCTCATCTTTTGACTACAACGCCGCCTTGTCGCCCTCCGAGTTGTACTCTTCGATGCCATCCGAGCCACTGGCGGCTGAAGACTACCACATGCTAGGCCTTTCCCCACCTCCCATGACGTCTCCGGCCCCTTCCCCATCTATCCCGTCTGCTTCACTTCGACGAGATAGTTCATCGTCTGCCGGAAGGTCAACAAGACCCCGACATGCAACTCCTGTGCCACTTTCCAGAACAGTCTCTCGTAGCGGAAGCGTCTCAGACTGGGAGGTGATGTATGAGCTGGGTCTTCCGAGGCCGGGGACTATCGATTACGCCTATTCTCCAGCTGCTAGTCCCTTGAGCCCATCTAATGGGTTTGCTTCGGCTCCGAGTCAGCAATCCACTACCAGAAAGACCAGTGTTACAAGCAGTAGCGGATCACGTTCACGACATGGGTCCCCAGCTCCGAGCTATCGTGGCGCGCCTTCTCCTGCTGCTTCTGTTAGGAGCCCTTTGGGCCAATAAATAATAGTTTCTTGTTTATAATGAAGCCGAGTGAACAGCAGCTCTTACGATGAGTAGATTTTGACGATGTATTACCATTTTTTATGCCTTATGCTTTCCTCTCCTCCATTCACTAATTATCTATATGCCTGTTCTTCCACCTAGTCGTAAATCTATGCTTTATGTCCTATGTAACTACCTGTATGCAGAATGAATTGATGTACGCAAGTTTTGTGTATCCGTCAGGATTTGGAGTCGAAGAGGACGAACAATCAGATATTGTTAGCCTACAGAACTTCGCCAGTATATACTGGAGCTGTTTTGACAGAAAACCCCACGATGCATACTTGACGCGCTCGAGCACACGCTGGGATTTGGATAGACTCGAGCCAGTACTTCTGCATTGAGGGTTTTGAGTTGGTCGAAGCAGCTGTATGCAAGATGAATTGATATTGTATATAAGATATTGTCATCTTCGTTGTCAAGTTATGGTCATAAAAATCGTGGAAGAGTAACTAATCGTAACGAATTTGAGCAGCCAACGGAACCATGATCCCAACCTATGATAATCCAAGACTTGCTCTAATGACCTTCGGCAGAACGACACCATCGTCCTAGATTGAAATATTATTAGTAGGGAACGAGACAAAAGGACAAGGATAAACTGACCTGATCGAGAGAACAAGTGAAGCATCCTGCCATCCCACTCGTCTTTGCAAACGTGGCCTTGTTACCCAGAGAAAAGGAGTCGTAAGTTGATTGGGAGGTATTGAAGAGGTACTGCAATGTATAAATACACATTCCAGTCTACCAGGAAAAGTAACTAGTTAGATAGTCCAAAGTGTAACAATCCAGTAACTAATATGATCAAAATCCACAGGAAATCCAGGGCCCTGGAATCCATACACCCCACCTGGATTCCATGCATGTTGCATGGATTCCATGCACTAGTAAAAATAGTAGTGTATGGATTCCAGGCATGTTGCATGGAATCCATGCACTGGTAAAAATAGTAGTGTATGGATTCCAGGCATGTTGCATGGAATCCATGCACTAGTAAAAATAGTAGTGTATGGATTCCAGGCATGTTGCATGGAATCCATGCACTAGTAAAAATAGTAGTGTATGGATTCCAGGCATGTTGCATGGATTCCATGCACTAGGAAAAATAGTAGTGTATGGATTCCAGGCATGTTGCATGGATTCCATGCACTGGTAAAAATAGTAGTGTATGGATTCCAGGCATGTTGCATGGAATCCATGCACTGGTAAAAATAGTAGTGTATGGATTCCAGGCATGTTGCATGGAATCCATGCACTAGTAAAAATAGTAGTGTATGGATTCCAGGCATGTCGCATGGATTCCATGCACTAGTAAAAATAGTAGTGTATGGATTCCAGGCATGTTGCATGGAATCCATGCACTGGTAAAAATAGTAGTGTATGGATTCCAGGCATGTTGCATGGAATCCATGCACTAGTAAAAATAGTAGTGTATGGATTCCAGGCATGTCGCATGGATTCCATGCACTAGTAAAAATAGTAGTGTATGGATTCCAGGCATGTTGCATGGAATCCATGCACTGGTAAAAATAGTAGTGTATGGATTCCAGGCATGTTGCATGGAATCCGTGCACTAGTAAAAATAGTAGTGTATGGATTCCAGGCATGTCGCATGGAATCCATGCACTGGTAAAAATAGTAGTGTATGGATTCCAGGCATGTTGCATGGATTCCATGCACTGGTAAAAATAGTAGTGTATGGATTCCAGGCATGTTGCATGGATTCCATGCACTGGTAAAAATAGTAGTGTATGGATTCCAGGCATGTTGCATGGAATCCATGCACTAGTAAAAATAGTAGTGTATGGATTCCAGGCATGTTGCATGGATTCCATGCACTGGTAAAAATAGTAGTGTATGGATTCCAGGCATGTTGCATGGAATCCAGGCATGTTGCATGGAATCCATGCACTAGTAAAAATAGTAGTGTATGGATTCCAGGCATGTTGCATGGATTCCATGCACTAGTAAAAATAGTAGTGTATGGATTCCAGGCATGTCGCATGGATTCCATGCACTAGTAAATATAGTAGTGTATGGATTCCATGTACAAGTAAATATAGTAGTGCATGTGAAGTATAGTAATAGTCATGTGACACTGTCACACAATACAAATTGAAATTTGTGAAATAGCGATTGATAGTTACAGTGATGACTTTCTCATCTACACCCAGCAACCTACCTCTGCTGATCCCATCAGCCTGCATGTGACACTGTCACACAAACTACAAATTACACTTTTGATTGCAATGAGGATGAATTCCAGAAGGAGAGTTACAGTTAAGGTATACTGTACATGTAGTGTGACAGTGTCACATGTGTTACATGACCTTATTTGGACATGAGGTGCCATAATCAGCGGGAGGTGGAAAAACAATCTCTAAATATTTTCATGATTTTTTATCATTTTTCCGAGATTTATCAAGCTCCATTCCCGTTATTTGACAGGAAAATACGCACCCAAAAGTGCTGGTGGGCGGGATAACAATGCCCAAATATTTACACTATTTTTCACAATTTTTCCAGAATTTATCAAGCTCAATTCCCAATGTTCTGTGTAAAATGAGCACCCATATGTGCCCATATGCACTGGGGGGGAACAATAATGCCAAAATATTTTGATAATCTTTGATGATTTTTGAAGGATTTATCAAGCCTGATTCCCGACATTTTTTGAATAAATAAGCACCCACAAGCACCGGGAGGGTGGGCGTAAGGTCATACTAGTAAGGAAGCTAATGGTTGTACTGGTACCAATAAGTCATACTAGTAACTAACCTAATGGTGGTACTAGTACTGATAACTCGGACTAGTAACTAATCTAATGGTGGTACTAATACTAAGAACTGAGACTAGTAACTAATCTAATGGTTGTACTAGTACTAATAACTTGGACTAGTAACTAATCTAATGGTTGAACTAGTACTAATAAGTAATACTAGTAACTAACCTAATGGTTGTACTAGTACTAATAACTCGGACTAGTAACTAATCTAATGGTTGTACTAGTACTAATAACTCAGACTAGTAACTAATCTAATGGTTGAACTAGTACTAATAAGTCGTACTAGTAACAAATCTAATGCTTATAATGGTACTAATAACTCGGACTAGTAACTAACCTAACGGTGGTACTAGTACAAATAACTCGGACTAGTAACTAATCTAATGGTTGAACTAGTACTAATAAGTCGTACTAGTAACGAATCTAATGCTTATAATAGTACTAATAACTTGAACTAGTAACTAACCTAATGGTGGTACTAGTACTGATAACTCAAACTAGTAACTAATCTAATGGTCGAACTAGTACTAATGCGACATGCATGGAATCCATACACTACTATATTTACTAGTGCATGGAATCCATGCACTACTATATTTACTAGTGCATGGATTCCATGCAACACGCCTGGAATCCATACACTACTATTTTTACTAGTGCATGGATTCCATGCAACATGCCTGGAATCCATACACTACTATTTTTACTAGTGCAGGGAGTCCATGCAACATGCCTGGAATCCATACACTACTATTTTTACTAGTGCATGGATTCCATGCAACATGCCTGGAATCCATACGCTACTATTTTTACTAGTGCATGGATTCCATGCAACATGCCTGGAATCCATACACTACTATTTTTACTAGTGCATGGATTCCATGCAACATGCCTGGAATCCATATGGCACTATTTTACCAGTGCATGGATTCCTGCAACATGGCCTGGAAATCATACACTACTATTTTTCCAGTGCATGGATTCCATGCAAATGCCTGGAATCCATGACATTGACTATTTTTACTAGGTTGCATGGATTCCATGCGAGCACTGCCTGGAATCCATACACTACTATTTTTGTACCAGTGCATGGGATTCCATGCAACATGCCTGGAATCCCAACATGACTTATTTTTACCAGTGCAGTGATTCCATGCGACTGCCATACACTACTATTTATTATATTTGCAATGGAATCCATGAACATCGCTGGCGGTCCATACGCTTACTATTTTTACTAGGTGCATGGGATTCCATGCTAACACGCCTGATCCATCATCTACTAATTTTTTATAGTGCATTGGAATCAGTGAACATGCCTGGAACCATTCACACTACTATTTTTATAGTGCAGGGAGTCCATGCAGACATGCCTGGAATCCATACGCTAGTATTTTACCGTGCATGATTCCATGCACATGCTGGATCCATACTACTGTTTTACTAGTGCATGGATTCCATGCGACATGCCTGGAATCCATACACTACTGTTTTTACTAGTGCATGGATTCCATGCGACATGCCTGGAATCCATACACTACTGTTTTTACTAGTGCATGGATTCCATGCAACATGCCTGGAATCCATACACTACTATTTTTACTAGTGCATGGATTCCATGCAACATGCCTGGAATCCATACACTACTATTTTTACTAGTGCATGGATTCCATGCAACATGCCTGGAATCCATACACTACTATTTTTACCAGTGCATGGATTCCATGCGACATGCCTGGAATCCATACACTACTATTTTTACCAGTGCATGGATTCCATGCAACATGCCTGGAATCCATACACTACTATTTTTACTATTGCATGGATTCCATGCAACATGCCTGGAATCCATACACTACTATTTTTACTAGTGCATGGATTCCATGCAACATGCCTGGAATCCATACGACTACTATTTTTACATAGTGCATGGATTCCATGCAACATGCCTGGAATCCATACGCTACTATTTTTACCAGTGCATGGATTCCATGCAACATGCCTGGAATCCATACACTACTATTTTTACTATTGCATGGATTCCATGCAACATGCCTGGATTCCATGCAACATGCCTGGAATCCATACGCTACTATTTTTACTAGTGCATGGATTCCATGCAACATGCCTGGAATCCATACGCTACTATTTTTACTAGTGCATGGATTCCATGCAACATGCCTGGAATCCATACACTACTATTTTTACTAGTGCATGGATTCCATGCAACATGCCTGGAATCCATACACTACTATTTACTAGGGCATGGAATCCATGCGACATGCATGGAATCCAGGCAGGGTGTATGGATTCCAGGCGGGGCCCCTGGATTCCAGGGCCCTGGATTTCCTGTGGATTTTGATCATATTAGTTACTGGATTGTTACACTTTGGACTATCTAAGAAGATATAAATTGGGGCAGCCTGAAGTGAAATACATGAGAAAGCGGAATGGAAAATAAAGTGCTTGAATACGTACCGGAGTGTCACTACAGTATTTCATCCTGTGTGGGTTTAGAATGTTAATAAGTAACGATTATGCAGATAGTGTATAAAATCAAACACTGCGACATACCTTCTGTGAATCCTCCTCCTCCTCTAAATGTCCCTCCTGCAAGCCCCACAAGAGCACCGGAAGCTACGATTGAGCTAAACGGAATCTCCTGGCCAAACTTTGAAGATTTACCGTAGCATCTGTGGAGGGAGCAGTTGTGGAGGGAGCGTTGGTAGAAGGAGTGTCGGTGCTCGAACCGGAACCGTTTGTCTCGCTCGGCGTCGAAGCAGACTTTAACAAACAGGGTTGAGCGCCCGAATTACATGGACGCGCGCGAGTTGAAGCACTGAAGCTTTTAGCTCCTACAAACGAGCTGGAGCACTAGCGTAAGATGCGATGTAGAGGAGATATGAAGAAGGGTAGAGTCGAGAAAGCCAATAGAAGGCTGAGCCTTGAGCTCAAGCGTGGGCTCCAACGGAATAGGCAAGGCAGTGGCGCAATTGAGTGGGACATCGTAGCCATTACTGTTCATCGCATTCGAATACCTGCAAACGGAACTGAGGTTTGACGGAGACGAGCAGACGCGGGGCATAAAACAGGGACTAACGACACGCAGCTCTCTGATTACTGCAAAAGCTTGTACCCTCTTTGTCGCCTCCTCCACTGGCGCAATCTAATTTTCTTCTCTCAAAAACCGCGCCCAGGTCTTCCCCTTCTAAGCAAGTCTTCGATGGATTCGCGTAAGATCGAGGAGGTCAAAGTCGAGGGACGTCCAACAAGTGTTGAGATGCTCTTGATTGTCTTCAAACGCGCTGTGAGCGAAATAATAAACGAAAAGCGATGGTTACGACTTACGAATCAAGGCAAGAGGCATGGATAAATATGAGTTAGCATACTGAAGACCAAGTTATAAGACAGTTCTACGGTCGGTTTAAATAGAAGCCAAGGAAGACTGAATAAGATAAAGTCGCTTGTGTTGTGGTTCGAGAGAGGGTTGAGCGCCCGAATTACAGGGGCGCTTATTCATATGGAAGCTTTTAGCTCTACCACCACGATGACGCGCGAACTCGAGCTCAACTGTCTCGTGCTTGACAGCCATGCCAGCATTAATCGCATCTTTACGGTCCAGATTTCCGAGACAGATAACGTTGCTACTCTCAAGGAAGAAAATCAAGGAGAAAAAACCATACTGCATTCCAGCATATTGACGCACATACTCTGGACCTTTGGAATGTCTCCATTCCCGTTGAAGACCTCTCGGAACCTCATCTCCATGACCTCCAACCAGCGCGCGCTCCATTGCTTCCAGTGAAGAGATTGGGTCGCTTATATCTGGACGCACCTCCGGAGGAGCATCTCCATATTATTGCAAAACCTCCTCATATAGCTGGTGTGTCTTCAAAATTGTTTAATTTGTATGATATTTCATGTTTTCTCCAGCGTCTCCCGATCCAGCGATCCCTTTTTGAGCTGAATTGCTTAGTGCTCGGTGACAAACGCAATCACATCCTTTCCGGTCAAAATCGCCGAGACAGAGTCAGTTGGCTCGCTGAAGAAAGCAGTCAAGGAAGAAAAGCATCGCTGCTATTCCAGCATATTGACGCAGATGCTCTGAATCTCTGGAACGTTTCCGAGGTTGTTCGACCAAACATCTCGAAAAGAACCTCGAAAAAGCCAACTTCCATGAAAAGGAATCATTGTCACCAGTCGACAAACTAGTCGAAAATCTTTCCTAATTTACCTGTCGAGGGCTGTTTGCATATCGTGGTATGGTGCCCGGAAGACGGTAAGCTCCGTGATTATTTTTGTAGCGATCCCGATCTCATTGATTTCAGAGAACCCTGAGCACTGGCGAACAGAAGGGACACAGTTTCTTCTCTATCCCTGCAAGACAGGCGAATGAACTTATGTAGAAAAGACATACCGAGCGCCGTCGTCCGAAGGCCATTTCGATACTTTCCGAAAAGAGCAGGCAAAGGAAGGTCGCAAAATCCACTGTGGCCGTCCGATACGCCTGGATAGAAGTGATCCCAGCATCACTTTTCGACGAAACGCTTTCTCAATTCCAATACGATCTGACCCATTGCGTACCTACACCTGCCGACATTCGTTGCTTTGCAAGGCTACGCAGGCAACTAACGGAGATCTTCGAAAAAGAGATCGACCGTCAGACCAAACTGATAGAGATCCTCCGCGAAGAGAATATCATTCCACGAGGTGGTAACCTCAACCCCAACACAATCGGCAAATATACTACGGATGGTGACGTTCGTACGACTACGCCATGTTGTTACGGTGACTTCCTATATTTTGTGCAGGAGATAAAAAACGAGTTCTCTACAGGCAAAGCCGAGCCCTACATGGAGGCTATCCATTATTGGTGGGCTCATATACGCCAACACATTGAACGCAAAACGTCCCAAGTTCGAGACCGTCTCAATTTCCCAGCCATCCTTCTGGTTCACGCTGGTGTGTTGCAGTTCAGCTTATTGCTGTTTAATCTAACACTTTGATTCCAGGATCCCACTTTTCTGTTGCTGTTGCGGCTTTGACCGACGTGCTGAATGTCGAAACTCTCGCCACAATACCTCTTCATGTACACAGCACCAACATTACGGGAGCGCTCGATGCAGGAGAACGCTTCGTCTGTGCTCTCCGTACTGCCCTTTGGAGTTTACATAACTTTTACGAGACCGCCATCAATCTCCCTCAGCGCCAGATCGAGTATCCTTTTCGCGACTACATCTTGCAAAACAGCGAGAGAATATCTTTCGAATATAAGGAATAGGTCGACGATAAACGTGTTTTTCGCGGCTCGCTGAAGCATGATAACGTTCCACTGTTTATCAAATTCTCCCGCCGGTATGGTGAAGCAACTCACCGCAGAGCACAAGAAGTTGGTCTGGCTCCCCAACTCCTTTCCGTGGAGCAGATTCACGGGTGGTATATTGTTGCCATGGAGGATCTTTCGCAGAGTTACGAAACCTTGCATGATGTGCTTTACAATGGGCATGATGTTGATCAAGCTCGCACTCTTCTGTCCGACGTCCAGGCTGCAGTCCGCAAGCTGCATGCTCTAGGTCACGTTCACGGTGATATCCGCCCTGTCAACATTCTCGTCAGAAATTTAGGTGTTGGATTCGGGCATTCAATTGTCTTCGTAGACTGGGATTGGAGTGGTGCCATTGGGAATGTTTGTTACCCTCACAACATGAATCCTGCAATCAAGCGGTCAGAGGATGCTGTGGTCGGTACAGAGATTAAGCAGGAGCATGATCTGGCTATGGTATCATTTTGTTTTGATTCGATACGACCAATAGTCGTAATATAGCGTGTATTCTTTCCAAAGCAAACTCGGATTATGACGGCGAAAGCTGCTGGATTAGATCCGGGACCAATTATTGCATCACTTTCGTTGCATTCGCTTTAAACACACTTGTAATAGTATTAAACGATGCAGTTTATTTGAAAAGTTACTATTATAATTATGACTCGCATTATTATAGTAGGGTGTAATACAGATAGTGCATTGTGGTTCAATTTCCATCGACGCACGTGGATTCCCATTATATACTTCCTATGGCTAGAGCTCCAACTTTGTGTTTGTGTTTGCTTTTGGCTCTGAGTACCGATCATGGGAGGTGAGGTTTTCAACTTATGTCGTTTTAATCTCATGATGCTAATTGTCCGGATTATCTTTTAGATAACTTATTACATCCCGGTACGTTGCTTACCTCGCACCTTTGCTACCCATATCCACGTCATTTCATTGAACGCGATTTTTTAGCCCATACTTGTCGTTTTGGACCAGACGTACGCGTTCTCTGCAGTACAATTATTGGCAACAGCTGTACGTACATTGTTTCTCTCTTCCTTTGATATTTCCTTCGATTCTCAACAACATGCTATGGGCGTTGTTCTGAATTCGTATTCGTTCTATTTTTTGCGCAGACCTACCTAAGTTCTCATCTCAATCATCCGCGGAAATATCCGAGATTGCAGTATTGTTCGAGGCCAAGGTCGTTCATATTACACGCTAAGCAAGATTTGTGGGTGTGGGTATGCTATTATGACTACTACTGCCACTACGATTATCGCTACCACGCGCGCAGCACGAGGAATAGGAATATACAAGGTCGGTTTATTTTTGCATGCCTTGATCTTGATCTTGATGCGATATGTAGACGAAAATACAGGCCAGAACGAAGAACCAGACAGACGCATCTAGGACGGTTGTTTGCAATACGAAAGGACTATTGGAGGTGAGTTGAATAAATGCGGAGTGGCATGGGCATAGGCTCTGTGGCACAAGTCGACGCCTAAATAAGCCGCGGTTTTGAAGGGTTTGGCAAGGGGTTTTGTTGTCCTTTGAAGGAGGATATTGGGAAGGGTTTCGAGAGGCGTTATAATTTACGCACATGCTTATTGTTGCTAATTTACTGGCATTGCCGCCGGTTTTTGAGGTCGCGTACGCGATTGACTCCGTTGAAGCGCCCGCTACGCGGCGCATGTGACGAGCGCTTGGGCATGTTTGTTGCCATTTCTTCTTGAACCGCAACTACCGCCTTCAATATACAAGTTTTGTTTTAAGGTATGTTTTCAACTCTCGTCTGTTTTTTATTCTTACTTCCTCCCTTTTGCTTAGTTTAGTGTTTTCACAGACGGAGTCGTACTCAAAGCTCCCTGTCTCTCAAGGCTCCAAACGGTTTCTACAAACAAGCCTTGTTACCTTTAAGCTTTGAGTGTGTGCATTCCGAGCTTTAACCGCCCTTTTCTTACGCGTATTGTTGCTGTAGCATTGCCCGACACGTAGAGGCGGTTCAGCCCCTTGCTTTCCCTTCGCAACCGCCTCAAGGCCGTAGCTGCCAAATCAAGCCCATTCTTTGCTACCTCTGATGTGGTCAAACTTCCAAGCTAGGCGCACGGCAGTGAGCTTTCTTGTTTACTGCCCTCAGGCCTGTCTACAGCCTTTCACCCATCCCCCCGGCCAACGGCCCAGAATTCTGTCCGAAGGATTCGTCGTAGGCTCCGGGGCTGGATGGAGGCTGCAGAGAGGTCAGACGGCGCTTCCTTTTGCTTCAGAAGCTAACAGATTTATAATTTACTGCAGTCATTGTTTTAATCACCGAGTATGGTCTATTTCTTACGCCCTGTGAGCTCAAGATGACCTAACTCTGCCTGCCGCTATCTCCTGACCCCTCCCCACTTCCAGCGCGTCCTAGACGCCCCCACGGCTTTCATGCCTTCGATGGGGCCCATAAGGGCTCAAAAGGCGCCCCCTAAATTCGGACTTTGTGGCCCTTGCTCAAGAAGCCGCCCGGAATTCCGCGAATGTTAGACTGGAGGAAGAGGACTTGGGTATCGATTTGGAGGAGGAAGAAGGTGAGGAGGGTAAAAGCAAACGTCGAGGTTCGTATTTTGGTTTTGCTAAACCCCCTTTCGTTTTACTTACCGCATTTTTACTTACCATTTACTTACCACCCACCTCTACTTCCCTTTCCACGTTATCTCTCAACACCGCCTCTAGCACGAATTTTGGCCCTCGACTTTCCTTCTGGCATTTCGTCTGCTTCGCCTTGCCTCCTACCGCCGATTCCTCTAGCACAGGGCCTAAACAACCGGGGCAATCCCGCGTGAATGGCAAACGCGCCAAACGACGTAAAATCGAGCAGCAAAACGCTGGGCGTGGGCCTTCCTCTGGTGCCTATGCCCAAGTTCTCTCCCGCGGAACGGCGATCGAGGTGAACGCGGATGCGACAAAGTTCCCTGCAGCTAAAGGGGCAGTCACTGGGAAGAGAGAGACTGGACGAACTCGGGAATGCCGTTGAGCGCCAGAAGTTCTACACGGCATTGGAGCTTGTAAGGGATAAGGGTTTCGAGCACACTCAATGGGACGGGAAGTACGCACCTCTTCTTGCTTTTTGAGGTTGTGCTAACTAACGAATTGTAGAACTCCTTACCCAATTATTGACCGACTTAGACGGATTGTTACCGTTCTTGCAGGCCAACCAGAAGGGAACTACGCAGATGATCTCATGAAGGCTCACGACGCAATGAAGACCGATGGTACCAAAGCTGGGCTGGGAAAGGGTGCGCTAGAGGGGGGCCATCTTCGCGGTCGTTTCCCAGCGTACAACTGCGGGACGACGATGAGAATGGGGAGTCCTAGGCCTATCGTGATGAGACCAAAGGACAAGGTCTTGTCGTATATCGATTGTTTGGATGGCCAAGTACCAAAACTGTAAGTGCTTGACCTTTTTCGAAGATTTTACTGGCTTTTTTAACCTACTTCGTTAGTTGCCCTTTCGCTATAGGCTCCGTGTGTTTACGCAGAGTATGAGCATGTACGGGACACCGTTCGTTCAAAGCTTGGGCTTCCAGAAAACTTCAAGAATGTCAGCGTCTTTGCAGCTGTTGCGTTTAATTTTGGCGGCAACATTGGCACGTTCAAGCACCGGGATGCTCTCAACTGGGCGTTTGGACGGTGCGCCATAACTGCTCTAGGACGTTTGACCCTACACGGAGTGCCCAGCTCATTCTTTGGGAGCTCAAGCTGGTTATCAATTTTTCTCACACCGCTACCGTCCTTACTCCCTCTGCCATCGTCACTAATTCCAACACCGCGGTTGCTGAGGGTGATGACAGAGGTTCCTTTACGCAGTATACAGCTGGCCCTATCTTTCGGTGGGTTAATAACGGGTGTCGAACGGAGAAAGAATTTGAGGAAGATCCTGTAGGCTATTGCTAGATGGTGGAAGGGAAAGAAACCGCATATTTTCAGCGTGTAGTTAATTTTTCTACTGTAGAAGAACTTTGTTGTTTAATAGATTAGGGCTTTTTCAAATTGAATTAACGTTGGTGTAATAGTGATTTTTTGGTGTTGGCTCTTGAGTGTTAATCCAGGACTGAAACCTCTCGGTTAGGGTTCAGGGGTTGAGTACGCTGCGGGGCGAAGCCCCGAGGTTAAGGTGAGGGGCTGGTTAGGTCAGGGGAATGAGGCGAAGCCCCGCTGGTTAGCGGTAAGCGGGGTATGGGGCAGAGCCCTATGGTTAGAGCTATCACCATAACCCACAATTCCTGCTGCAAAGGGCTTTGGCCGAGGTTGAGAGAATGGCAGGATATTTGGAAGATTTCATTGAGTGTGGTACGTTAATTCGTTCTCAGCTTGTATTTCTACCGACCACAGACTGCCTTGCAGACGTCTACGCGACTAGCGCAGCCCTTGTCGCCCATCTCGAGGTCCTCTCCCGATAAAGCTAATGAATCGGAGGAAGAATCGCAAGCTCCATCACCTCCTGACGTTTCGTTTCATTCATTTGAACAGTCTGGAGACGGTCTTTTACCCGCACAAAGCTTGCTTCCGCTCTCCATAGCAGCTTCTCACGTTGGGCCCACACCTGTGGCGGACTCAACCCAGCCTAAGGAGTTCTAGGCATATATTTCTAAGAAATAATTTGTTAGAAAGTGCAATAGAATAACGCACATAATACACACCATTCACTGTGACAATAAGTCTAGGATGTTCAAATTTCAGGTCGGCATATGAGCAGGGCTAGTATATATATATGGAAGTGTTACCGCGATGCATATTTATTGCGTTCTTCAGTTCGTTCAGTCCAACATCATCCATCTGCGTTTCATGAGCTGTTAGCATGGAGATGGGCACAATTAAGCAACACGCGCTAGAGAACCAGGGGAAGCAGCGCTAACGGCGCTGACCCCGGAGCAATATGGAGAATAGCAAGTAAATTGGGCCAGAAGGCGGCGGTGGGATAGCTGAGAGATTGGGAGCAGCGAGAGTGCTGGGGAGCCAGAGTCGATTAATTTGATTACCAGGCGATATGGCAAGGCTTCAAGCTACGGCCTCGAAATGACCGTATGGAAACATTGACGGTGATTCAGCCTGAAATCACGCCAAAACCCATGCAAGGACTACAAGTTGGCATGGTGCTCTTGACAGCGACTGGATAAGACAGGGATAGCAACCGAATAGAGTGAAGGACTATTGAAAACGTACTAATATAGAGCCTAGTAAGTCGAATTCCAGCCCATAGTTTTCCTTGGGCTATAATAACAACTCAAAATAGAGCAATAGATTAAAATATTGCAAACGATGGCAATCCGCGAGTACTAGTGTAGAAAGAAGAGAAGGAGGCCCGATGCAAGTTATGTGTGTATACGAGCTCTTGATCTTCAAGCGAGGTCAGGGCTTCAAATCATAACCGCCGTTTCACGACACGTACCAATATGTACAGCTACTGGAATACCGAAAGTAAATTGAAATATAAACTATCAATACAGACCGACAGGTAAGAATCGAGACTTGAGTAATAGTACAATCAAAGGATAGAGCGGGCAAGGAAACTATTCAACCCACCTGCCACTTCGGATTCCTTGTTACAAGCGCTTCCTCGTTAAAACTCTGCATCACTTTAAACATCGTCTCGTAGGAAAAGTTATTCCCCAAGGTTTCCAGATCAAAAGACATATACTCCCCAGTGTTCATTGAAGCTACACCTTGTCCCAAAAAGCCACGCATCAAAGAGTCACGAATTGTCTGTAGCCAATATCGAAAGGCAGCGAAGAAGGGTCGCGGAGCCGCAGTCCAAGAGAAGTTTATCCTGAGTAAAATAGACTTTTCCTTATATATAAAATCATCACCCTCAGTAAACCATTTGACGAATTCAAGCTTTTCAGCCTTGACTCCAAAACCGTCATAGTGATAAACCAGCAAGAGGATGACATAGAACAAGGACTCCAAGTCATGGCGGTAAAACAGAGGGCCTGTCCAGCCAGTGCACTGTTGCTCGTGAGCCATGTACGGTTTCGTACCGGTCCGATGACCAGGTGTAGGAGCGTGATGTTCATCGACTAAGGTAGCGAGGTCATAGTCATTCAACACCCCAAAGATTTTCTTTCCGTCACGACGAAACATAATGTTGGCCTGGCTAACGTCGCGATGAAGAACTCGTGGATGAGTGTAAACCCACTCGTGGCCTTGGGGAGTCATATTAGAGACGACGAAGCGGAGAAAAAAAAAGGGTGACTCACATTGTAGGACGTCGTACATGACTTGAGCGAATTCCACTGGCTTTTTCAAGTCCATGATTGGACAAAGCTCCTCCTGGATTGAGCCACATATAATACGCTCCTCGTAGCCATCGCCAAACTTGATCTTCAACCTGTCCTGGATCTCGCTACCATCCGCGATGAACCTTCCGAGTACAATGGGGAGGTGCTTCAAGACCCACTCATGCTCATCTACGGCCATATCAATACAGCGCTGGATAGTTTCGTGTTCGGGGACGCGTCCTTTGACGGGACGACTAATTTTCATGACCAGCTTCAGCCCGTTCCAGTCGCATTCGCCGTCCTCTCCTCTCCAGTCACAGTCGCCATCCTTGCAGCCGCAAGTCACTCTAAAAACTTTGGTTCCTCTACCGTTGATACCGTTGGAGCAAAACAGTACTTTCCCTAGTCGAATGGTGCGTTTCCCTTGCCGCGTGCTTGTATTATAGTCCACCGTATAGATGTACACCATGGCGAACGTGATGACTATATCTCCACCAAAGTTGAGGCCGTTGACCGCTCGTGAAATTTTCTATCGGTTGATGCGCGTACAACACTCAGAGGGTATCGACAAAGTAGAACACTTACACTGAGATCCGCAAGTTCGACCCAAGTACGGAGAGACCAACTGGTGAGGCGCCGTGTTAAAACAATTATGATCTTCGTAGATACGCGAACCACATACGATCTCACGAAATAGACTAGAATATGTGCACGTCAATAGAATTCCAAAGAAGTAAAAGAAGAATTCATACCAACGGTAATAACGAAGCTTGCCAGGACAACCACGACCTTTAATTTCATTAGAGTTGAGAGTCAGACCGAACGAGGAACAGGGCACAGCACTTACAAGAGGAATAATCCAATAAACACTCTTGTTACTCACTGTTAGGAGGGGAAGTTGGTTTCAGAGACCATTCCAGCTTGGAGAGCGTAAGTTGACATACATATCCAAATCCGCCAACACATAAAGCTAGGATGTACAATGAGCAATTGAGCGACGACAACAATCCCTCTAGCACTGGGTGCTTACAGCTGGATCGTAGCCGCGATGATTGCCTGAAGAGAGAAAGGTAAAGTTAAGCACTGGACGTAAACCATGTCGGAGCCATCGGATACTCACCGACAAAATTACCATGACCTTGAATGGCATCAGTGTATTCATGCGGATGAAGAGTATATAATGGCGTACCAGGATGCTCCTAGAACATAGATCAAGCTGTAGATACAACAAGTGACATACAGAACAAGAACACTCACCAAACAACCAACGCAAGGTAATTCGGGTTACCAAAGTTCGATACCAGATAAACGTATATCAAATGGCAGAGCATAATTTGGTGAGCGGTGTCGAGACCACTAAACAAACGTGGTTAGTGGTGGCGCTATTGCGAAGAATGGAGCTCACAAGACAAATACAACCTAACATTAGGAATATCGTCAAATGAGTGCAAGTATTATTCGAAGAGAGGTTGTACAAGAAGTTTGAGCCGGAGAGTATCTTGGTTGTAGAAATTCTGCGAAATAGCCAGCATAAGAAAAGATAGATCGATATATGTAAGGCAAGCCGTACATCAAAGTAAATGTAGGTTTGAGCAGCCGAGATGCCCCATAAACTGCAAAAGCGCAACGAAGCCATCGCCAACTGGTTAGAGAATGCAGTTGCAGTAAGAGCTTGGAACATACGCGCTGGAAAATCTAGACGGTCAAAGGTATCAGCGCATAGCCATATCGAGGAGGTACCGAGTCGATAATTACAGGATTCCAACAAGCAAGGCCCCCATCTAAGAAAAAAGACAAAGTAAATATCGATGCAAGTGGCACAACGATATAATGATCGTGAAACAACACACAGTATTATCCAATGCGGGGATATGAGCAACTGAAGTAGTATCGGCTATGAGGTCCACCATGTTGCAGAAGGAAAAAACGAGTCGGAACGAATATAATGAGGGTTGTTTCGCGAGAGGTCAAGACTTATAACGTTCATATGTACATGAAGGCGTGAAAAGCTAAACGAACTTTTGGAAGGGTCTACTGTATTCAGAACCACCAGGTGCGCGCCGTAGATGCTTTTTTGGAAGATAACATGGCTACAAATGTAAGATTGGCAGCCTCCTTCCCAGGCGTTCACGTCATTGCCTTCATAAGAAAGCTTAATCGAATTTGTTTCGATTTGCTCGTCCCAACAATCGAAACGAAAGGCAATGACGTGAGACCCAACACCTGGGAAGGAGGCTGGATTGGAGGTTGAAATGAGTGTGATCTGTATTAGGCTTGACCTACTGTCGCTTACAGGAGAAACCCGACGTCAGAACATCATTCCGGTTGAAGAATTTTCCATTGAGCAAGTTAAAAACGAAACGTACTAGACATGCAGTTATAAATATACTTGAATTTCAAGTGGCTTTCCCTTGAATCTATCCGAGTTGCGATTCAGTACCCGTGTTTCTCCAGCGAGGCCAGACACTTGGAGCCAACGTACGTTCAGGATTTGCGGCATCCGATTCCATGCTCTCCTAAAAAGATTGGATCAGTCCTACTACATACTTACTGACTTGCAATGTACAGTTAGCTGAGTGCGAATGTTTTCATTTGAAGAAACTAGCTCAGCTCAGGCCATGCGCACATAACGCCTGGATGTGACCCCGAAAGGTTCTATGCCCACAAACAGGATAGGATAGGAGAAGAAAATATGAAAATGTACATATAGAGCGGTTTTTCCAGGAAGTCAACGCTGTCAAAAAAAGATGACGACGCGGAAATTCACAGATCTTATTGAAAGATGTTCTAGAACATCTACGTCGGTCGAAAAAAAAAACTTACAACATTACTCGGGAAATGAGTTCCTTTCCATCATCGCTGAGGCTGAATCCCAGTCGTCTAAGCGGAGGAATAACAATGCTCACCGAAACTCAATTGCAGAAAGCTGGCAGCTGGACTGGAAGCCCCTCGTGCAGAGGGTCTGAAGACGACGAACTTGTGAAATCAGTGAGACGCCAAGTTTGCAGATAAAGACCTATCGTACCTTCCTCTAGTACAAGAATCAGCCAAATATGCACAGATATGGTTCAAGATCTGAAGGATGATGATATACAGTATGGCAGAATTTCGAATTTCATTTTGCGCGGTAGCTATAGCCTATCCATACTTAAGTGGTCTTTTTCGAGGAGCCAAAGTATAGGCACGCGTGGAGTTATGATAATCAAATGAAAGTCGCGTTCGGAGCTCCAAAGTTTCTCGAAGAAGTGCTTCTGGATTTCGGAAGACCGCTATTGGTAGCGCGAATTTAAACTAATCTTCACGGTAAATCAGTCTGTAAAATATTTAATTATCTTGTGTTTGAAAGCCTCTATTGAGAGCGCAGTTAAGGGTTCGTTTGAATGGCAATGAGAGTAGAGAAGCAAAAAGTTCAGTCGCACTTGTCCGTGACTTCACTCATTCTTTTCGGTCATTGCCATCATGTCCAATCAGATTGCGTTCTGAACTTTCCAGAATGCCTGCAAGTTTCCGGCCTGATTTGAAGATGGTATCTCTTTCTGCTCTCCCGACTAAAATTCTAGTTAATCCAGACTTAATCGCTTATTAATTGTGGTGACATTCAGACAGTAATACACGCAAAAAACAGCTTTCAGTGGACCTTCAAAAGTTCAGAAATGTACACGGACCGTTCCGGAAGCTTTGACGCGTTCCTGTAGCTTCCATTTTACAATCTGGCAGATCCAGTAATCTGTTAACCGAATTCGGTAAGTCTGGCTTCTTTACCGATTTGTCGTGAACGTTTTATATCCACTGGTTATATTTGTGGGTCCTTTGATTCTTTCGTTCCTACCCTCACCCTGCCTTCCCGTCAACGCTCTCAACCATGTCCACCCATTTCTCTATCAACTCGACGTATGGCGCTGCTTTTGTCGGGATCCAGGTTGCTGGCGTCCTTCTGGGCAGTAAGCTTTGAAGAATATCTCAACGTCGAAACTTTTAGCAGACTGTTCTGGCAGTGTCTACAATGCAGGCTTGGTATTACTACACCCACTCGAAGGACAAAAACTTCCTCCCGGTTTTGGCACGTTCAATCTGTTTCTTCTTAGTTTCCGCTGACTATCTATCCTATAGGTTGCGACAGTACTCGTCTTTGACTTTATACACCAGGCTCTCATCTGTCATACTGGTATATCTCCCATTCATTTTCCGCCACCACGCTCTTACTTTTTTTCTTCTTTCTGCAGGCTACACATATCTCGTGTCATTCTACGGCGAAGCGGCCAAGTTGGAAACTGTCGTCTGGTGCGTTTTATCGGTTATACATTGCACTCTACATTTATTCATTCGCTTTTCTAGGAGTCTTTTGGTAAGCCCAATAGAGCCATGTAGGGTGATTAAGGCTCTGACCGTCTCTCAAGGCCGAAGTTTTGTTAACGTGCGTTTTCTTACATTCGACTTGATGTAGAATGACTGACTTTCCTCTGTAGGGACTTACCGCGCTCGCTGTCCAGTGGTGCGTCTGGTCATTCATGCTGTTCTCGTCCCTTACGCGCTTCCAGCTTCTTGACGTACAGGATATCGATGCGTGCGTCGGTGATGCCACCATGGTTCGCAAACTCGTTCTAACCTCATCAGCAGTGAGCGGCAACAAAGTAGTACACGGCAACAAAATGTGGCTTACGCGTTTGTAGTAGCGTTTCTTCTTTACGATGCTTCTGAGAATTCATGTTAATTCGATACTAGGGGTCTTTTGTTCCTTGGCAGAGTTCGGTGGGTTTCATTGTAGATTAATTCGACTAGGCTCTTTCATTGATACGCTCCGTTTCAGTGTGTGTCCTCAGTACGCTAGTCTCTCTACCGACTCGCTACTATCTGCTGACCATACCTACTCTCGAAGCGTTTGCAATTATCGCGTACGTCCAAGCATCTATCCACGAACTCGTTGACTCACATTTATTGAAAAGTTTAATGCGCAGTCAAGACGTTCGAAGAATTATCCGCCGAACTCAAGGTTCATGTTCCACTTACTCTCTCAACATACGCTGAACTTTCCGACACCATTCCAGGGTCTCTCGATCACCGTCAACGCCCTCGCTGCTGCAGGTGATCTCCTCATTGCCGGGATTTTGACTATGACTTCTTCAGCGGGCCAAGACGGGATACCGATCGTGAGATCGAATACCTATCCTGCTAGTATTCTCCACTCATTCAAAATCATCCTAGCTCCGACACCATGATTAACAAACTGGTAAGTAGTCGGTGCAGACTTCTTGAGTTGTCATTGGGCATCCATTAACCTATGATATTAGACTCTCTTCGCTGTCAATACCGGCGCACTCACCAGGTAAATATTCTGTCATCACTCGGATCGCAGACGCTTGAGCTCATTATAATTTATATCAAGTCTTTGCGCCGTAGCTTCTTTGATTTCGGTATGTCCTGATTCTTTTGTATATTTCTTCCATCCTAATGAATTGATTCCCCCATGTTAGATCCTCGCAGCTCCCAACACTTTTATCTACATCTCATTCTTTTTCTCCCATGGGACGATGTACGTCCTTTATCCATCTACCAATATTACTGTTAATAACCAATTTCAGTGTACACAAACTCGCTTCTGGCCACGCTCAACGCTCGAAAGAGTATCAGAGATTCTGCCGAAGGTGTCAACACTAGCAGTGTGGACAACACCTCCCTTCCCTCTGACCTCAAATGCGGTGCTTCGCCATCAGTATGTTGCCATTTGTTCTATTTTCAATGTGCATATCACTAAACCATGTTCATTCCGCTTGTCTTCCAGCACACGAAGAACACTGGGATCTCCATTCAAGTTGACACGACATGTGAGTATCTATATGACCTTGAGTGTGGAATGGGCCCAGGTATGGTGGCCACCCGAGAAAGACATGACCAGGTGGAGGAAGAAGATTTGGCGGAGCTTACGATCTTATCTTCACAGGAGGTATGTCAAATTTATCTTCAGATATTTCTAAGCTAATTTTTTCTTTCGTTTCTTCTGCACAGGATATCACATTGTACCTTTCAAGCCCTATTGAATTTACTGTGGTATGATCAGTGTGCGCTCTTCCTTGCCATTTTCTTGCTGGCTTTGTTCAAAAATCTATTGTCGCTGAAGCTTCGCTTCAACTGGGTTGATATTGATATGATCTCCTATTGTACTACTTGCTTGCTTGCTTACTTGCTTTCATTGATGCCTCCAAAGCCAATTCTTGCTGTCACTGTATACTGTTATGATCCCGATTCACACTAGTACTTGCACTGTTCGTATTACATACTGTTGAATATCATGATTGAAGGAAACTTAGTAACATACTCTACAATGCATTGACTGTCCTATTATCTCTCAAACGGTCAAGGAGTACAAGTGCACTATCCATGAACCTTGCCTTCATTACTCCCAGTTGAATCTGCACCAGAACATTGACTAAATGATCTTGGATGTTCTCTTGTTGACACGAATGTTCTTCTGTTGCTAAACAACAAGACCTGATTCACCGATGAGCCAGCATACGACTAAACTGTGATAACATTTTTGTCGAATATGCTTGAAGCTGTAGCCCACGTTCACATGCTTGATCTTTACCATCCTGTCCAGCATGCAGCAGCTTCTCCATACCGAGAGCCTTGGTATGCCCAAATTCCTAGATTTTGGTGAAAGAAAACACGGCGTCAAGCACGGCATGATTACTCAGTGTATTGGGCGCTATGATTAGCGCCCGCTTCTCTTTCCAAACCATCCGATTCACTGGCCGAAATCTCCACAACCGAAATCTCCACAACCCCATTCCTTTATGCTTCCGCCTGACGCCCTCTTTGTAAAACCACCATCCGACTCACTGGGCAGAATCTCCACACCCCTGTTCTTCCTGCTTCCGCAACGCCCTTTAGGAAAACCCACCATCCGTCGTCCGACTCACTGGTCAAAATCTCCACAACCTCTTTCCTTATTGCTCCCGCCTGTCGCCCTCTTTGCGATTCCAATATCGGGCGACCTCATGAAAGACTTTCTTTGGCGGCCACCGAAACCGAAAACGCACTATCTTGAGGGCTGGAAGGGGTTAGTGGGCAAGGAAAAACTCAGGGTTTGCTGGAGAGTATATCAAAACTCATACGAGTTCGCTGGGAAGGACCGTCGACGGTTGCATGCTACATAGGGATATGATGCCTCGTCTCGACGTTGCCCGGATTTCCGAATCTGCAGTGCAACCTTCGACCACAAGTCTGGCTAGAACCTTTTTCACTGGCCGCCACGTCGCACTAGAGATAATACTGTCATTGAAAGAAAGAAAAATAAAGGTGCGTCTTGTGTCAAATTCCTTTGAAATTGAATGGATACTGAGACTTATATTCGATAAAGGGCAACTTCGGCATCTTTATCCTCGGAACAAGGCGATTTGGTGACTATCACCAAGTGAGTGCGCCAATTGGATTACTAAAGTGAATCTGTGCTAATACTACACCGTCAGGAGATACAGATTCGCTGAACCGAAGGAGATTTCCATATCTCAGAAAAAAGGTACTTGCGTCTTTGTTTCGAGTTTGCCCCTTGCAATTCTGACATGTAGCTCTACAGTGTCAAGGACCACACCTAGGCTTTCAAAACTCGAGAGATGTCTTCAGCTCCATATTTCCAAGTAAGAGCGCTCGCCGCGCACGATATTGCTACGCTAATGCTGTACCGCTCAGGTAATTTACACCCGGCAGATGGGGAATAGGGTCGCCATGTTGAAGTTCTTACCTCCCCCTGAGCAAGATTCGAAAGGTTGAGTATGTCTGCGCTTCGAAGTGTGGCAGATGGTGCATGCCAGGTACATCATTAGTATTATTCCTGATTTCATTCTGACTCGAACCAGCAACAGGACACCGTATCCTCGACAAGGAGTTGCATCAAGCTGGAAGTGTAACTTTCATCATAGCGCTCCTAGTGCATTAGGATCTTTTGGGTCATACCCTTTTAGCGTCTTCGGGGACGTATAGGCTTCCCGCTGGTCCTTCCAGCATCTACTCGATTGCCATGGGTGACTTACGAGCTGCCATACGCACGGCTCGGTTTCAAACCGAAATCTACTGCTGCCATCTTTAGCCTTCTCGTTACCCTCCTTCTCTCTTGGTAACCTCGAATTCCGCGAGAGTGGAAGCCACAAGTGTGACGTGAAATGATAAGGCCACTGATGTCTCTGGTTGCGTTGACTAGTTTGAGCAGTGTAGCTGCAACCTCTTCCAGTATCGTTGCCACTTCGTCCAGCATGGTTGACTCCAACACCGCGTCTCCCGCTTCCACTATTACCCCAATGACTACTTCTGGTTCCACTGCTGCTATCAGCGTCAGCGAGAGCTCATTGCCTTTCTGTGAGAAGGATGATGGGGACTCCTTGACTCTCAGCGGATAGGACGATAGCTGCGATGGAACTTCAATACCAAGACCTTCCAGCTTCACATCCGTGACTCCGACTTTATTGGGCTGGGTCCCTTGGAGGCATTTTTCCGTAGTGGGCGAATAGAAGGACGGACGCTGCTCACCGAGCTATAGTCTGCTTGAGGGATTTCAATGACCGTTCGTCGTTGAACCTGAACTCGTTTTCGGCCACCGCTTACCTAACGACTGCGGCAGTACCACCACCTCAGACTCTCATATCCTCAATGCGCTCGTCACATTTGTGTATGTTCCTTCTTCTTCACAAAATCCATTTACTCATCGTTATATAGGTCCTGCCTCATCGCATTCCAAAACATCGTCCCCATCGCCCTATACATCTCCATCGAATTCGTGAAAACCATCCCAACCTACTTCATCTCCCAGGACATCGACATGTACTACCAACCCTATGACACTTCCTGCGTCCCCAAAACCTGGAATATCTCAGATGACCTTGGCGAAATCGAACATCTTCTCCGACAAGACCGGTGCCCTCACCCAAAACGTCATGGAATTCCAAAAATGTTCTGTCCACGGTGCCATTTACGGTGAAGGTGTAACCGAAGCTCAGCGCGGAGCCGCCACCCGAGATGGTAACACTGACATGCTCAATTCCAAGGAGCTTAACGAGAAACTCTCAAGTCTCAAACAGCAGATGCTTAACGCCATGGAGGGGTCGTTTAAACATCGGTATTTGCAGCCAGAAAAGCTGACGTTGGTGTCGCCCAAGTTGGTGCAGGATCTGATGGATAGGCAGGGTGCGCAGAGGGGCATCTCGTGGCGTTTTCCGCGCGCTGGCGCTGTGTCATTCGGTGTTCGCGGATAAGCCAGAGCCGGATAGGGATCCGTATTGTCTGGAATACAAGGCGGAGTCTCCCGATGAGGCGGCCCTAGTGGCTGCTGCTAGGGATGTTGGGATCCCGTTCATCAACAAGGGAAAGGACGGTCTGGATATCGAGGTGATGGGTCAGAAGGAACGTTATACGGTACTCAAGATGCTCGAATTCAACAGTACGAGGAAGAGGATGAATGTGGAGGAATTTGGGCATACCAAGGCTCTCGGTATGGAGAAGCTGCTAAGTCGAGTGCTTACCAAGCGCTAAACTAAACCCGTACATACGAGTATGACCATTATAACGGTCATATACCTGTTACCTGTCCCATATCCTTGACCCTCAAAAATTGAGACGACATGGTCGTGGTACTGTATTATGGTATCCGTAATTGAACTGATACGTTTTGACTTGGTATTTTGGGATATATACATGGGATATACTTATACACGACTTTATACAGATACGCTGAACAAACTAAGTGCTTGAACTAACATAGAAAAAACCACTGCTGTTGATTGAGAGAGATAGGGTTGAAAAGGCCTGAAAGGGACAATCAGATGAGATGAGGAGAGCTTATGGAGGACCCACACAACGTATTGCTTAATGTAGTAGACCCTCCTCTTCATCGTCAGATGAAATATAAACTACTCCTGAAATTCTGGGCTGGAAAACATCAGAAAGATTGAGTCGCTAACAGTTCTGTGCATAGTAAAATTAGCCTTACTGAAGATGGTACTGTAGGATCAGCATCAGCAACAATAACTTCGTCGCCAATAATGATAACCTTACCATCCGGTTCCACTGCCCTTTCCTTTCCTTTCTTTGATCTTCGAGGACCCGGAGTAGTGTCAACCAGGACAACTTCATCCTCATCAGACAGATGGACTATACTGCATTTTTTGGGAGGATGCTCATCGTCGGTGATTTCAATCAAACTCCAGCTGCGCTTTCTCTTCACAGGTGAGGATTTTATCTCCCGGTTGTCTCGGGGGTAGCTGGCAGGGGCAGGGGACGACTGATGATGTTTGCTACGAGATTTAAGCCTCCGTTGAGAATCAATGACATCCTCTATCTGTCGCAAGATTCTGCGACAGTCAACAACCTTATCCTTTGCAATATGAGGAGCAATCTTCTTTAAGGCCTCGAGTTTTTTGAAGGCCTTGCACCGTGTTAACCAATCCACAAATTGCTGGAATAAGATGATGCGGTCAGCAGAGGTGGCGTTCAAGGTAACAAATTTGTAGGGAACTCCGCATGAACTCTGTCCACAACGCTGTTTCATATTCATAATTAAAGCTTGTTTGCTAGTGATACAATTTAAAGCTCACAGTGACAGTAATTTGGGCAAATTGCTCAGGGTTCGCTTGACCCATGCATACTGCCGTTGCATGTCGGACATTGTCTCCTTGTAAGTGAACCTGGCAGTTCATAAACTTAACTAGCTCCGTCGACCCCTTCTTCTCCTCTAACGTTAAACGGAGACCAAAGAGAGCCTTTGCCATGTCGGAGGCTTTCGAGGAAAAATTTTTCGGTAGCGGACGGGAGTAAGTAGGATTATTTGTATATAGATCTTCTTTCTTTGCCATATCTGTTGCGTCGAGGTGAAGGAAGTTCCAACTGTGGAAGAACAAAGCAAGCTTCTCCAGATAATTTCCCACACCTGCGAGTTTCTCATCATCTTCCTCCCCAAAGTTCCGTCTTTTCGGAGTGGCGATTGAAAGGTCTCGACATGCAAACAGATGACTATTGAAGGAGCAAGCCACTTTCTCGCTGAAGTATGTACAGTATATATTCAATCATGTAACTCTCGATATTGATAATTATCAAGCCAGATCTGAGAGAACTTGATAAACGAGAACTTGATAAACGAGAACTTGATAAACAAGAGTAAGGGTATGGTCAACTATAACTGCACGTAAGATACGCTAAGGACGCAAGCGGCCCATATCACGTGACAGGCTCAAGCTGATATTGAGCCAGCAACTGATTTTTTTTCAAAAAGGCCACAGTAAGGTTAGGCAGAATTTTGAGGGCTTGCCGATGGTATAAATATCAAAGGGGTTTGTGAGTTTTTGAGAAAGCCTTAGCAAAAATACTTCGAATAAAGATCATGTGATATAGGCCGCTTGCGTCCTTAGCGTATCTTATGTTCAGAAACAGCCCATATAGCAGAGTAAGCAAGAATGAATATAAAAAAACTACAAAAATGACTAGTTGTATTTCGGACTTGGAACAGTCAAAGTTTGGTCAAAGTGTTGGTAGAATTGACGCCCAATTGAGAAATCCGATGACCAAGAGAATCACCTGATTGGCTCGCGTTTGCGCAACGCAATGTGTTATTTGGTTGAACAAGACCAAACTTTGATGGTATATAAATGACCTCAGCACATGATCCGTCTTAACCTTACCCATTACCAGTGGCCTGAAGGTTTTCGGTCAAGCTTGCTTGACCACGGTAATGGGTGATTCTCTCTCACCCACACAGTACAAGTTTCCGTGATGATATTGATCGATCACCAACGTTGAAAGTTGTGGTAAGTTTTCCGTGAATAACTTTCTTTCAACGTTACTTTGGTACTAATTCCAGGCATTCCGCAGAACCTTTAATATTTTCTCATCTCAGATGAATCCAGATTGCTCGTTAGCAGCCAAGGCATCTGGTTTGAGTGAACAATCAAAGTGCTAGCAATTTCCAACAAAAAGCCAAGTCCGCGAAGACTCAGCTGAAAAGTCCTGCAGGACGCTACTGTGAGACCTTCGTAAGTTTCTTTTCCGGTCGTGTTGATTTCTGCTCAGATTCTCTTCCTTGAACAACCTCAGGCTCAGACTCTGGTCAATTGCTCTCCCAAGCCGCTACGCAAATCTCTCTTCAGTTTTCTCTCAGTCATTGTAGCTTTGGTGGGTAGGATGGAGATGTGTCAGATGTGTTGGATGAAGAGGCGTTGAACCCTTTGGGGAGAGAAGGCAAGGTGAACTTGTCACCTCTAGCTGCTCCGCTTTTGCTTCCCTTTCTCACTGCATTCATATCTCACGTTCCGCTGCCCCACATTGAATTTCTGGCCAACCTAACATCTAGGGGTTTACTGAGTGCAGCCTGCTTGGTACAGCTCTCCTTCAGGTACTCGTCTTCTTTTGCGAAGGACTGGGTGCTGTTACTGCTCTAGCTCTAGCTTCAGCTATCACTACCTGCTCCTATGCTCTCCGGCCAACTTTGCACACACGATTCGCGACTTTCCCTGCAGCCACATTCACGGTTTCAAACCTGCTTCTTTTTTTTCCACGTTACATCGTCACTGACCGAGGACACTCCTTATAGTATTGTCGCATTCGCAGTCTTTTCTATATCTGCTACTAGATACGTTGGAAAATCATTGGTGACGCTTTGATCAGCAGCGTCACCATCAATGATTGAGCGCCCACCGTGCTTCTTCTTCAACCACCGCGACGACCTAGCAAATCTGGCCACACGACCACCATTCTGCGCGCAAACCTTACCAATTCCCTGTTACTTCTTAAACAACTTTACCGTGGCCAATGCCCAGCAAGACTTTGTAGAATCTGGGTTAAAGGGAGCATCTTGGGGATTTGGTACGTAGATATCCAACTATTTTTGTAGACTACTAACGAAATTATAATCGTTTAGGACTAGCCTTCAACCTTCTGGCCGTGCACTCTCCTGCCCAGATGCAGGATGGTTGCGTCAGCAGCGAGTCACATTCCAGGACCAATGTCACCGCGGTCAAATCGCTCCCCTTCTACTGGCCGCAGACACAGCAATTCCTGCTGTATATCCACTTGTGCCTCCTGAATTCCTTGTCGTTATATGAGACAAGTGAATATTTCAGCTCCGAGCACGACCACACTGTATCTAATGCCCTTTGACACTCCCATGCATTCTCTAGATGCGGACACTAGTGTATCGCAGTGTTACCGGTGTATTTGCAACATGGAGCGGAGCTTCACGAACAAGAATGCGTTCACAGACTATGCTCGCTCTGCTTGCACTGATTTCCGATGGCAGGGGTGGTCGACTTTATGTGGCACTCAGCTGACCATTTGGAGGGTTCGTATTAGATCTAATATTTCAAATTCGTGGCTCACGTATTCCCGCAGGTCTTGGACACTGCTGCCATTCAGCATGCGGCCCTGTCACACTTTGGCTCAGATGACCCAGCCGTGTGCCCATGCTCGCGCTTTTTCCTCAACCACCATGGCATTTCAGCCTGTCTCCTTTCTGAGTCTGCCTTTAACGCGAGTGAACACCGAAATATCCTTCAATTCACGCGTTTTGTCTACACTAGCTAGCAGCTGTTTACTCCACCAAATGCAGCACCTCGGAACCAGCGCTATATGCGTTACAATGTTAGGTTATCCCTCCCGAGTTTGGATGAGCATGCTAACTAACTAATTTCCCTTTCTAGGCCACGGATTCGAGCTACAGTATAACGAGGCTATTTAGTTTCGGATTTTTTTAGACCCATCTGACTCTCTTACGATGAAGAACTGTGAGTGACATCTCCCAAATCTTCTTGCTGCTCAAATGGATCCTACCCAACATGGTTACCTGCCATCCTCCTTGGGTTTCTGTCAATCTGACACCATCTCCATCCACAACGAGTTGTCATTGCTATCACTGGTTGCGAACGATATTGGGAACATCCGCCATGCGCCATGTAGATCCGACACAAACTTATATGGCTCTCCTGTGGCTCTCAGCTCTGCAACTCCGCCTCTGCCTCTTGACTCAAAATCCAAGAACAAGGCCGTGTCCCAGGCGCACAATTTTGATGCTCAGCCAACGTCAGTATCCTCTCTGAATATCACTCCGAGGACTGATATGGTCCAACATGAGCTGAGTGGGTTACAGCTTGTGCCAGAGAGAGGAGCAGATGGCGCTGGAATTGGTCTGGTGCTGTAGAATGAGATGGTGATGCTTCCAGGAGCTCATAGTCTGGGTATTATTATTGATGTGTGTTTCTCCTTCAAGTTTTGATTGACTTTCATATGCTAATTATAATCTTTACAGGTTTGTGACAATTTTCGTATGTTCAATATATGTTATAGGTTGTGTAGGTGCGTTTGCCTCTGGTAACACCACATCGTCCGGCACCTCTTCTGCAACCTCTCGAGCTGAAAAGTTGACAGTGACTAGATGTTGACTACCACTACCAGTACCACTGCCGCCGCGAGTGGTTTCTCTGCCAGAGACTCCGACTCCGTCCTCTTCACCCTGGTCCCATGATGCTCTGACCACGTAACCTGTAGGGTGATGACTGGATGGGTTTGGTTTCTCGGTGAATGCATGGGAGAACGAACGGGGACATTGGTCGACATCTGGATTGTCTTAGTCTCTTGCCTCGCACCGTCTTTTTGGATTAGTGCATACTACACGTTGTTCATAGTCGTGTTATATAGATGACCTTGGACAGTTACGCTTGTACACGATGATATTCACGTGTACGCGACTCACTATTGATAGCATTATATGAGCGTTTGTTTACTTATATTTGACCATGAATAGCAATCAAAGCATTTTGTACGTCTGAGAATGATAGTATACAGTACATGTACTAAAAAGAAAGACTCAGTAACATGATATAATATTGCATCACCGAGTCAGAGAGACTGCTAATGTCGGTGTCGCTAGCCGAGCGGCACTGCAGTGAACCGGGCCATGGTGGCATGACCGGCACGACCTTCGTTCTTGAACTCTCTCCAACTCATGTTCTTTTTCTGTTGCTGAAGAAAGCTCGTGTCTGCCTTCACCTTGCTGGAGCAATCTGAATATCGAGTAGGTATTTCATCTTCTTGTCTTCTCTTTAGTTCTGTTATTCCCCAAAGTCCCATGAATGCCACTCAAGCCCTATATGCGTTCGACTTGTATATCACGATTCCCTTGCTTCCATCTCCATCTTATATATTTTCTCACTAACTATTACTACAGTTACCAAAACACAGCCCGCTTTACTGCTCTCTTTTGTGATTTGACAGCAGACGTATTCATAGCAATGTCCAAGTATGGGTTTTCAACATCAATTTCTTGCGATTTTCTCTTATAAATGTGCACTGTCAGGTCGAAGCGGTCAAGACCTCGAAAGTCATGCAAGTATGGCTCGGAATGCCCTGTCCAATTCCAGATGCAAGGAAAGAATGCTCAACAAACTCACAATAAACTGTTCCATTCTGAGTTTGTGCTTTCACCTGGTGAATATTGAGACATGATCCTCTTCTGGCATACTTATCTAATGGTGTTTGCAGACGGTAATAAACTCACAAGGATCGGAGGTAAATTTGGCAAACTACCATGCATCTGCGGTAAAATAAAACACTTGAGGTGGTCCTTGCAAGCCACCCGTCGTATTATTAATACTTTCCCTCATCCGGATCTGGATACTCAGATGAGATTGTTCTTGGATCCAGAGTCTGAAGATGGAGACAATGCCGATGAGGAGGCTGATGGGGAAGGTGCTGGTGAGGAGGCTGATGGAGACAATGCCGATGAGGAGGCTGATGGAGACGATGCCGATGAGGAGGCTGATGGAGACAATGCTGATGGGGAGGCTGGTGGAGATGATGGCCATGGCATGGTGGAGAGAGAGGATGTGGATATGGATGCGGGAAGGGAAGAAAGGGACGGGGAGGTGAGAAGAGAAGATGGTGGTGAGGAGATGGAAAGAGAAGATGTGGAGATGGAGGGAGAAGCATCTGTTCGTGATGATGACGACAAATATCGCGATGATGGAGGACATGATACTGATGAATCCGAGCATGATTTTCCTGCTACCATCCTCTCTTATCGATATCAGGGCCTACCTCCTGCTCCAATCAAAGATCAACCACAGAAAAGGAGCGAGGGTATTTACAGTTATGCTCTCCAAGAGAACAAGCAAACCGATGCCTGGTCCTACTTGCACCCTGGAGGGTCTTTCATATGCTCCCACCAACTTGCAGGCTCTACTGACAGCCATTGCGATGGCTCTTGTACCATTGCTGGCTTTATTGGCCTCATCTATATCCCAATTTTGGATGGTTTTGCATCTGCTACACCTCGCCGAATGCTTGGTCGTGATGAGCTCAAATCGATGCTTCTTGACACAGCCACCATTTGCTGCCTTCTATCTATTCCTGGTGGTCTTGCACGTCAGAATGAGAAAATCGCCTTAGTGAATAGCTGCTTTGTCATGTTGACGCTGCTTTCCCTAATCTGCTGCCCGATTTTGACGCTATTGTTCATCGTGCCTCCGAAGTTGAGCTCACTCGCTGCATCGCCTACCTGCCTGAGCCCAAGTCAACAAGGCTTTGTCCCTACTGCAAAAATCACTTTTCCGCCAGAAAGAATTGGAAGTTACATTTAGACAACGGAGACAAGTCTTGTCCTCGTAAAGCATTCCAAAAGGGGAATCAGCGTCACAAATCAAGCCGCTGGACTCAGTCTCTCAGCTCTGATCCCATGAAACTTCGTCTCTGTGTCCTCCTATCCGAAGACTATACTCCTGCTTCAGAGTTGAAGGGTCCACAACCATATCCAGTATCTCAACCACAGCTTACCAAGCTCACTAAGCCCCCATTCTATCCCGAAACGTGGTGGATTTTCCTTCTCCTTGTTGAATATCGTCCAGTCTTACCTGTGATAAGGCAGTCTGCGGGGGAGGGACTGGATCCTTCTGTACTGTGGGATCTCATTGCCCCTCCTTCAGAGTCTCTGGTATTAAATTATGATGAGGGCACTGAAGGCTGGTTACGTGAAGGTGCCTTGATAACGTGTCATTCATTCTTCGGAAAATACTTGAAGGAAGCCGCTGTTCAAGGCAAGTTCGTGTTTGGATTTGCCAAGACACTGAAGAAATTGTAAGATGGTTCTTAATTTATTGATGGCCGAGACTCATGTTGTTTTTAGTTCTGGTCTAAACTTTCGAGAGTTCGAAAGGGATTGTACCTACCTTGAATACGCCAGGGCAGCTACTGCCCTTCTCTCATTTCTCATGAGACTTCCAAGTTCGAGCCAGGACATTCGCAAGATTTGGCAGCACCACCTTGATGAACAGCTCCTATCCGCCTTCGAAAGCCTCGAGAAAGTCATTTACGATGACTCCATTGAGCTGACCACATCAAAACTGGGACCCCTTCTCCACAGACTCCTTGCCAGCCTTGTTCTTAGCTGTGACTCAATAATTTCACAGGATATAACATTGGTTGAATATGTCCTCTTACTCCTCAGTCTACAAGGTGAAGAAGTCTGCTCTGCGTCACAGTTCACCAGATATATCAACCAATACTGCCGCGTATTTTCAGCCACATCTGTGTCAGCTGTGATTAGTGGAGGATGGGATGAGGTTTATCAATCAACCTTGACAGGGTATGCTGTAGGAGTTGCACTGGATGGCCAGTCTGGGACAAATCCCCCCCTTCCTCTTCATTCCAGTTCTAATTCTGTGTCTGACTCTGCGAAATCCGAGTCTGACTCCTCCAAATCTGATTCTGACTCCTCCGACTCTGAGTCTGACTCCTCTGACTCCGAGTCTGACTCCTCTAACTCCAACTCCAGCTCTGAAGATCCTTCTCAGCAAGGTAGGCTAGCTACAAGGAAGACACTGCGTGATGTAGCTTTGATTGACATTGTTGAACAACAGCAAGTAGGGTAGGTATATCACTTGACCGATATCATTCATTAGCTGAGGCAATTATTTATTCAGGCTTGTTGAGGAGGTGGTCAAGAGGGCTTTCGACAAGGACAACTTGACAAGAAAGTCTCCCTTTCTTGTTTTACGCAGCCTGTGGGCATGAGCAGATGCGTTTTCCCGAACGGTCAAAGGCAATCGATGTTTTAATGCACATCCGTCAAACCTTGGTTTTACTTATAAACCAGACAAGAATCACGCAATTGACTTCTCTCTCTCCGACTTTGGAAAGGACTACAATTTCCAACTGGGTGAATTGAGAACAGTATGGAATGACTTGGTCCCAGCTTCTCTTCACACTGAATTCCTAGGCTTGTTCGAAATTCACAAGTTGGTGGATGACCCTACCTCTCCACACTCCCTTCTGAAAAGAAACGCAGCATATTTGAATACATTTGTTGAGAAGATGAGCACACAACTTTGGGCTCCAGCATCTAAAACCTCGGACCTGACTCTCAGGAGTAAAAGTCGAAAGTTGCTTAACAAGGGGAAGATCTGGAAATGGATAGCAGATACAGATCGCTTCCAAGAACTGCTGGTAAAGGCTATCTTCCCCACCATAGGGGTTACTCCCCGCACTTTCCAGATTACTGCTCTCTCCTATGACACTGTAGGGAAGATGCTTCGATGCCTCAAAATCTTAGGTCCTCATGTCATTTTGTGCAATCCAATTGCCAAAACAGACCCAAACAAACAATATGAGTGTTTTTTTGCAATGTGTACCGAATCAGCATGGTACCTCCTCTTCTTCCTTGGTATTATCAGGCCAATCGTTATCCTCCTTCTGGAATCTGAATGCATCCGCAACTTGGCTCCAGTGGAGGAGCTCAACCAATTCGTCTTTGTCACTGTCACAAAGCAAACGTTAGTTAGGGGACAAACCTGGAGATGGAACGGCACTGATGTCAACAGGTGTCTCAAGCTTACCAGTCTAAAGCTGGATGCAAATGCTCTGCGTCATGTCAATACCGGTTATATTCGTCACTGGTTTCCAGCCTTGTCCCAGGCCCGTGACCTGCTGCAGAATTGCATAGCAACCTCAGTACTGGACACATAAGGCCAGCATTCAGGGAAAGTGTCTCAGGCATTCTACGGCCTCACAAAGTACACTCAGGGTTTTTCCTTCAATGAACATGAGTGCTACAGCCAAATTCGAGTTAGTCTCGCAATACAATAGGCAGACAGTATTGTTGAAAACGGCGGACATGCTGTACGAAGGGAAACTATCAACACTGTCGATGTGTTCACGAGAAATGGGCTCCGAGCCATGTTGGTCGCCCGCAAGTTTGTGTTATCTAAGCTGGGCTATGATGTCAATGGTGCAGGGGAGGCTCTAGAAGCGCGGGAGCGTTCTAAGTTTCTGATGGTCAGCAAACCATTCCTACGTGGTCCAAACACTGAGGTAAGTCATTTGGACTCAATAGCTCTTACTGAGCTGACATGCAAGTGCAGATACCCGAGGGGAATTGGGTTCCGACTTGGCAAACACTTGGAGACCAGGGCCTTGTCAATGTTACCGCTGCCCTGGCACATGGATACCTTTTGGAAGGTGCAGCCGTTGATTCTCTCCAGCTAAATTACAGCGCAAGATTTGTAGCTTACGCAGTCTACATTGTGAGTCACAAAAACCACACCTCGCAATTAAAGAAATAATAATCTGTGCTCCAGATCTCTTGCGCTCTTGATGAATGGAAAGAAGGTGTCTTTGCCACAGTCAACTGGGTGGGAGACCCCAACCGAGACTCGATTGTGGATGAAGTCGAACAAGCTGTGCCGTATTTCCGGAAGCAAAACCTTGAGAAGTGGATTGAATTCCGACGCCAGGTTGACGAGTATGTGCTAAACGGAGAGGAGCAAAAATCTCTTCCGTCCTTCAGTGGAAGGTCAATGTTTAATGTAGGACTATTCCCTGCAGGAAGACCAGATGACTCTGAAGCGCCAGCTCGGATTGTCTTGGAGCCAGTCATAGATCTTGACTTGATGCACTCTCGACAGATGATTGTAGAGAAGGGACAGCAGCAGGCAAAGGAAGATGGTCAGGCTGAGATAGCAGCGGTGCAAACCGAGAAGGCTCGAAGAAAGATGGAAAGGAAGGCAAAGAAAGCACAGAAGAAGGAGAGGAAGGAGAAGGAAGGCACTGTTGAAACCCAAGACGCACAAGGGAGAAGAAATGAAGGTGGCATCAATAAGTCTGCTGGAAAGAAACCAAGACCGGAACCAACAAAGAAGAGGAGGAAGGAAGGTCAAGCAGATGATGGGGTGGAAGATGAGCCCTCAAAGAAGAAGCAGAAAATAAAGAAAAATGGCCTGGATGTGAAGAAACTGGGTGATTCGAGTCACGCCTCACGCATATGATCTGCGACAAGTCCTTTGGACTTGACGATGTAGCTTACATACTTACTTTGTACATAAACCCCGAATGACTTACTTATCTCAGTCTCGACGAGACCGAGACTCAACATACTACTACTTGATGTTCATATGCCGAGTAGCAGAAGCTCGACGTTTCCGTATATACACAAACGCTAGGTACAACAATAAATATACCTTTTTGATCCCCCCACTTGCACACAGCTGTGATTCGCCCCCACAAACATGAAGCGAGCCTCACGCACACACGATCATGTTAATCCTCGAGCCGGGTTACGCTCCTCCCATGTGTCCAAATGCTCCGACAAGAGCTGCTTCTTTGCACCATTGAGCACCCTGAATAGGTTGGGACAAGACGTTCTTACTGGGGAGAGGAGGAACGAGGACATACGAGAGTGCGAGCGTGAGGAGGAATGGACGTTGGAAGAGGAATGGACTTGTGAAAAAAAGGGAGACACAGACGATCCAGATTCAAGAACTAGTTAAGTCGGAAGAGTTACTTGGGAGTGAGTCAAAACCAGGAAAGTAGGCATAGCAACATTATAGCTTGGTCTCCTGTAGCTAGAAATCCTTGTCCCCCAAGTTCAACAAAATTTCGATATTCCTCTCTCGAAACTCCCTTGGCCACTTCTGGTACCAATGCCAATCACGCAAGTATAGATTTCTGATAACTACGGTACAACAGTTCTACATAATTCATTAGCGATACAATTGAATCAGGGAGAATAGACGCACCATGAAATTATCATAAACATTTTACTCTGAATCCAAGTCGATGGGTCCAGCTAATCATGCATTCTCTCTCATTTGCTCAAGGACAGGATCAGGAGGCACGCGCTGGCCTGCATATCTCCTTGAAAAATTCCAGAAAACCTCCCATGGCTCAGGAATCGTGAGCACTCCCTGAGTTCATGAGGCAAAAAAAGAGAAGGGCGCAGACAACACTTGTCCAGGGCAAAAAGCGGACAAGCGTTAATGACCGTATTATGGGCAAAAGATTCGAAAATGTATACAGGATTGATATTACAGAAGGTGATACAGAGGATGCATGAAATCTACAACGATGCGAATAATCAGTCACTCATGATAGACCAGTAACGTTTTTCACGGACCTAGACAACAAGGTTTGAATTATGCAGCATAGAACCATTGCGGCTGCTGGTTTTTCATAGACAGAAACTGGCCCTTCAATATCTGAAGAACTTCTTCTTCATCATGGTCCTCCAACTCGGAATAATAGATGTCAAAGCTGTCATATAAAGGTAGAACCCTGAGCTAATATTCGGGCAAAAGCACTGGTACAGCCATGATAAAAATTCTGCATAGCGTGCTCAGATGAGATTCGACTATCTCTTTGATACGAGTCATGACAGACGCAGGGTGGGTCGTTGAAGGAAGGTCAGGGAGGACTTCAGAGAGAGTTGTGGCATTTCTGTCATAGCATTTGAAATGATGTGTACAAAGTATTTAGGCCTATAGCCTACTATTTTCGTTCCATCTACTTGATACAGATGTAGCGTTTCTGCCGGAACATGCTAAAGGGAAAGCATCAGTATCCTTGAAGCAAGTAGGCTAGGCTGCTTGAAACATACCTTTCTCGATGTTTTGATAGAGAAATCGCGAACAGGTGACTTGAACGCAGCTACTTTGTGTTCCATTTCTACCTTTATGGCAAGTACATCAGTACAAATAGCTGGATTGTTGTCGGGGTTGTCATCAACTGGCTCATCGTCATTGTCATCCACCTCAGCTTGGGATTTGTTGGACTTGCGCTTGACCTTTTGTCTTGTCTCAATTACAAGAGGTTTGGCCAAAGGTTTTTGCGTTAAGTGGTCTTTTATTCGAGAGGAATTACGAGTGGGTTGGTCATTACTGCCAGATCGCTTGCACTTTTTCTGGTTTTTGGATAACGATACTGCCAAACCGGTTAACTAGGCACCAATGTAAAAAGGACTATACGGACCATCCTGTCCTGTCCCATCTCGCATTTCAATGTCACCGCGATTCCCTGCAAATCCTATAATCAAAAGATCAGTAATGTAAAAAAGACAGTACTGGAGATTTTCACCTTCGCCATCTCCCATTTGAAAGTCACCGTCATAGCCTGTTGATTCTAGAGCCGGTGAAAGAATGACAATGCACGAAAGACAATACCTACCATCATGCACATCTTCACCTGTACTATTCTGCATTTCGGCATCATTCCCACCCCCTGATAAGTCTGGAGTAAGGTGTCAACTGGAAAATAAACTTAAGGATATGCGACATACCATTACGATCCAATGATTTTTCTGCGGTGGCCTGCACATATCGCTCATAAAGTAATTTGATTACTTGGGAAGAACCCCCATCTTGAGACGTGGATGAGGTGTACAATCTGACTTGTTGCTTTCGGACGACGAAGCTAGGGGTTGTAGAGGCAGAAGCAGGGACCGGTTGATCGGGTGCAGAACCAGGAAAAGATAAACAATAGTTTCGGAGGATTCGAAGTTTCTCGAGGATAAACGCGGGATCGCTACAGGAGTCATTTTGAGTTGAGAGGAGCAAAGAAGGTATTTCCAAGGTATTGCTGGAGATCATGTTCGAGACAGTTGAAGCACGTTGAGCGGCCCGACACTCTCAATTTCTCACTGGAAGACGTGGCGCTTAACACAGAATAATTAGAATCCGCTTTTGGCGCTCTAAGAGTCGACGCCTAACTCTCTTCCAAGGTCACGAATAACTCCTGCCCCTGCCCTTTACTGGATTCATTCAGTTATTATTAGTTAGCGAGCCTTCGGAGCGCTAAGTAACTGGTCCTCGTCCGTCCACACTTCAGATAGCCATTGACCTTCCCCTCAAATGTCCAAGTCCATATCTTTAAGCATACAGAACACCCCAAAATATTGATTGTTTTTGCTAGATTCAAGTGTAATATACCAGGATGCGCGTATCCTACGGCATCCACCAGGTCCTCGCATCCACGAGCTTCTACAGTACCAAAGTAACTTACAACGGTAAGGCTTTTTTCTAGTCATAATTCGTAACAGTACTCAACATTCAACACAATGTTGATAGCTTCAAGAAGATATTTGAGGACCATCCAAACCATACGCCCCCTGCTCCTTTCTCCAAAGTTTCAGCACCTTCTGTGGTGTTCAATGCCGTAGGATTTGTCGTTGAGGTTTAGAAGTAGAAGCGGCCCATCATTGATCAGGAGCATCACCATCAACGATCGAGCACGCTTCTTATTCCTCAACCACCACCATAGACCACCATAACTGAGCGATCTTTGTACAAGACCACAACTGCAACTTCAAAATTCTCACTAAATCAACTCCTGAGCTTGCCGCGATAGAAGGATTGGGTTTAGGGAGGGTATTCGGATATTCCGTTGAGCTTGGTACGTCAATTCCTTTTTGGCTATTATTCCAACTAATAACCATCCAATTACAGGCTATGTATAGACTTCTATGCAACTTCCAAGCTCTTAATCCCCTTACGCTTAAGAATTCTTCGCCCAACGCTTCGTTCCGTTTGTTTGAAAGGTTTGCAGACAAATTACTCATGCAAAGCTTGACTTGGGGCTTTGTAGGAGCTTCTCGTGTTGGGGCTTTCTACCGACTTTGATCCCCTGTCGTCTGTTACCCTCATTGAGTCGGATTCGGCAAAAGACTTATGGCTAGCGGACATCGTCCTCCGGTTCCATCATCACAGGCCCTTCCGACTCTGACTTATTGTGTTCCTCTTAATTGGTAAATGGTACGTCCCAGCTGTTCCGATCTATGATTTTTACTCAATTGATAACGATTCGTTAGGTATCTGATTATTTTCCAATCATGCTCGAATCTTAGGCTCGTGGACGCAACCTACGCATTCCAGTCGCCACTTCCTTTCTGGCTCTTTCAAGGTGGAATTCTGTGCTGTCTGTCCTGTTCCTTGTTCCTTCTTTCCCTCTTTCGTTCTTGGGTTTCTTTTCATGTACGTCGACGTTGACGTCCGTTTCGCCACTCCCTGTTTCCCTCGGGGAGCCACCGTCGCCCCGAAGCCAGTTCAGCCAGCTGGTCTTTTTACTTTATTATTATCATTGAGTCTAGGACTCTGTATTTCATTGGTCTCAACTTGAAGTTGTGGTTGTTCAGAAGATGGAGATTATTGGAAAAGAACTTGTTTTTGAAAATGAGTGCGTATACATCGATTCCTTCTCTTGCATCTCTTGCTAATGTTTAGTGACAGGCTCAAGTTCAGCTTCAATATTGTTATCGGCCATCCCAGCCACCGCCGCTGGTGCCACGGACATTGGTCCAGACGCAAACTCTGTAGAAGGCCATATCAAAACTGCAGTCGACACTGGTGTAACTGCCACAACCATCGCTACAACTGCTTCTGTTAACAATGTAGTGGTGGTAACGACTGCTACGGACTCGAGCTCCTCCGATTTCTTTACCAGCACAGACAGTAGTACAGCTTCTGCAAAGGTTGCCAGCACAACAAGCAGTAGTAGCAGTAGTACTACGACCACAGCCTAGACTACATCCAGTTTGAGCACCAGCTCTTCCTCCTCGACATCCGACAGCCAGTGCATTTACCACCTCAGCCTCTGCAGAGTACAAGTACATCTACCTCTGCTACCTCTGGTTTGAGCTCTGCGATGCTCACCTCTACCTCTACTGCTCAAAGTACAGCTACAGCTGATCCAAATGTGCTCGCAACATTGGCTTCGCATCAGCTGTTCACAGCCATCCAAATCACTACTGCTGCATCCAACGGACAACCCACGACGATTTATACGTCTGTATACGCAATAAGCACGGGAACAGCAGAAAGTTCGACCGGTCCAAACACCCCTGTTGAGGCGTAAGTGTCTTTGAATCCTTTGTTCTACATTTTTGACATCATCATCTATTTTTGAGGATGTTTCGCGCCTGGGATGCGATTTCTTTCTGGTACCTTGAGGAGATGTGCGTTCGCAGCATCACTATCAACACTATTCTTCATCATTCTGCTATTCTTTATGCTGCTGCTTATTTTCTTTTCTCGGTTGACTGATGGTTGCTTGTCGCCTGTCGAGTTTTTGTCTGTTTATGCTAATTTATGTCATGTTTATGACCTTCCGATCTACGGATCGAGTCGTACATTGAATCATGTAGTAGAAATTGAAGCTGGATCTTCCTTCTTAATTTGTTTGCTTTGTCTTTCCTTAATTTTGTGCCAAGTCCATTTCAATTGCTTACCTTCCCCATTTTCAGTTTCCTCAAAAAACAAATCTGCCGCTGGGAGTGCTTTTGGAGTTGTCAGCTTCCTCTCCCTTATCCTCCCCCTGACCATCGTTCTCCAAATTGTCCAGTACCACACCAATCGCAAATTCGAACGAGAGCTCAACGAACAAGTAGACAACGAAGTTCAGAGTGGGACACCCATTTTTGGATTTGGCAAGGAAGATGATGAAATGAGCGTGCGAGGTATTGGTATGGGTGCTGGAGGTATGTTGGACCTGGAGAAGGCCTATGCTGGTGTAGGATCCTACGCAAATGGTAACACGGCTGTGTATGCTGCCTACAGCGATAAAGCACCCCAGGCTGCTATCTGACCAGCGTATTACTCGCCCAACACCCAGTGGTGCTCCTCGTTGTTATCCTTCCCCAAGACCACTCCTGCTCGGGATCCCAGGGCTTCAATTGTTCGTATGGATCACTCGACAGGAACCCAACAAACGCATTCGCTCTTGCTACGTCCACTGCTCCAGGTACATACGCCAATAACAAACCAAACTACAACTACAACTATGGCGATTATCGCTCTGCTACCTCCTCTCCTGTACTTCCCGCCAACTATGGAGAATACTGTGGTCCTTCCCCTGCTCCTTCCACGCAGTCCTACCAAAGCTATGGAGCAAGACCTGGTACTCCGACAGCTCTGACTCCCGGCGGCGCTGGACGTGCATCTCTCGTTCCTGGTGTTGCTCTCCTGAGAGAGGCATGTATGATCCTTGTACCCTATCTCCTGGTCCTTGCGTCATAGGCTCTGGCATCAATATTGGTGTTCAACATGATTCACCCGTCCCTGGAGTCGGTGGCCCACGGCGAGGGTCAAGAGACTACGTCCCTAGTGGACTCGGTCGTCAACCATCTCAAATGCTGGGTCTCCCTGCTAGTAATCTTATGAGGGGTAATAGTGTCAACAGCATAAAAGCGCCATTGCTGAATCCCTTTGATCAAAAGTATTGATGTGGACTGTGGTGGGATTTCCTTGGGCTTTTGGTGGTAGGTATGTAGAGTTTGCTTGAACATTTTGCGTTGGTTTTGGTGTGTGTATATTGGATTGCTTCTTGATATTGTGTCACATGATACATCCATGTTGCTTCTTGCTGATTGTGCTGTATGTGTCTGTCATATTCTATGTTTGGCTGTGGTTTACTTATTACTACGAGATGAAGACCAAGTACAATAGAGTGTGCTTTTTTACTTGGACATTGTACGTGTCTATCTAACAGGGATGTGAATCATTGAATTGGTCAAGGGCAAGGGTTTGCTACTTGTCGAAGTCTCCGTGCCCGCCTGGGCATCGGCGCCAGGACTCCGTTTGTTGCAAATTCTGTTGAGTTGCTGCCTTGAAAACAGCAACACGAGCTCAGCGTGACTCAGAGCATTCCAACGAGGCACCCTAAGTTGCATTTATAGGTTGTAGCCTTGTAGCACGCGTTCGTTTTCCTAGTTCGTCTCACCTTGAGTGAACTGTTCACTGAGAGTATACCGAGAAGACTGGCTGAGGCAAAAAACAAGTCACACTGACAGTTGAGGTCCTTGAGCAACAAAGCAAAGACTATTAGTACTCATGTATTATGTCAGTACGATAGGTCCTCTGGAATCAAAACTCCCCACTGCCCAGTTTACAAGGGTTCTTTCGAGCACCTCTTGTCCTCTCTCTCATGTGCTGTTACTGTGATTCTGTCACTCTAACGTTACAATCATCTTCCTCCCCGAAGTTAGTGGCGATTAAAAGGTCTCAACAAGCAAACAGATGACTATTGAAGGAGCAAGCCACTTTCTCGCTGAAGTATGTACAGTATATATTCAATCATGAACTATCAATAATTATCAAGCCAAATCTGAGAGTACTTGGTAGACGAGAGTAAGGATGCAAGCAACTATAACTGCGCGTAGGTACAGAAAAGGCCCATTGCTATAGCAGAGTAAGCAAGAACGAATATAAAAAACTACAAAAGTGACTGCGATACATTCGAAGCCAACTTTACTAAATTTGCTCTAGTTAGATTCAATCCCTGCTGATCTTCTATCCATACCCCCACTTCACCCGCTCGGGAAAGAATGCTTGACCACAAACTCAGAAGATTAATATAGCTGTCAAACAGAGGAGGGGTGTGTTGCAAAAGAGGTTGCTGGGAAAACTCCAGATGCCTCACACCTTGGCGTAGAAGATCACTGTCAAGGTCCAGATCCCTGAGGAACCTTAGCTGCGGGAAAGGCTTTGCCTCGGCGGTTAGAGCAGCACTGAGATGATGAAACATGCCCAGGAAGTGTGTGTTTTTTGCAGCCCAGTCTGATCGGATTTTCTCGCCAGCATCGCGAATTCCAATGAGTCAGACAATAGGGTGAGCAGAAAGCAGAGGGTGAAGATGATGGAGAGAGGTAGAGGTAACGGAACAAATGAAGATGGAAAGATTAGGCGTCAACACAGCGATCTCCTGGATTGGGGTAACCTGGGGGGAACCATCTACAGCAGTAGCAGCCACATTAACTTCTTTATAGATCCACATGTCTGCTTCTTCCGATGCGTCTGTGCTATGCGGGACAACGCAGACTCTTCCAAGCTCTAGCGCATCCAGTTGATGGCCATGAACTGCAAAAAAGCTCTAGAAAGAGTCTGCGATATGGCATTCTGAGGTATCGTGTAAGACATATGGGGTATGGATAGCAAGAATTCGCAGTGCGGGGAGATGGCAAAGGTGGAGGAGATCCAGCATTTTGCTGGGTGGCGAACTGTCACCTTCAATACGTTCAAAGAACGTCAGGGTGAGCCTCTGGAGCAGAGGAAGACCAAATGGTTGGCAGAGGAATTGATTCGAACCTTCCAGGAGGTATATATGTAACCTCGTAAGCTGCTGGACGCTACCATAAGGAGAATAAACCGTGTTGGGGTACACTGTCCACTGTAAACAAGACAATGTTTGGATTTTTGCCAACACTGCGGCCACGGTACCATCGTAGATGCCGCAAACACTAGACCGATCGTACAGACCGACCAGTTGAGTGGCGTTTTGCAAGATTGCAAGTATATCAACTGGATCACAGCGGTTGTAGGAGGCAGTGGCAAGCGTGATTACGCGTATATATTTTCCAGAGTCCTCCAAGCACCCTTGGCTGCGTTGCATCAACGTCGAAGCAAGATTCCTGGCTTGCGTGCGTCTGCATATACAGATGGTATGATAAAGTGCTGGCCGGGAATACTCTTTCCAACTCTTATTGACACTTGATAACCCAGCGAACCATGCTTTTTCTTCCTCGACCGATGCCACCAACCTCAGGATGTGAATCCATATATCAGCAGGTAATATTGCTGGTTTTACCTGTGCCATTCTCCTCCGGCCAACGGCAGATGCATCAATGGGAGGGTGATCTTCCTTTTTTCTTGTTTTTCGTCCGAATTTAAAAAATGAGAGCATTGAAAACGGTGAGGCAAAATGGTTGTATGTCAAGATGAAAGTCTGCAGGTCGGCATCATGCCATGCAAGTCGGCATCCCATCAGTTCTCGACAAATGCGAATATTACTTCCAATTTCCATTTACCATCTACGGGGTTAGGCAAAAAGGTCTGAGAGTAATATGGATATAAGATTCCGCCTCAATATCATGTCTACAAAAAGCAGAAAAAGCTCGGGAAGGTGAAGCTAAAGGAGTCGAAGGCAATAACGGGATATATAGAACTTGTTGAACAATTTGTACCCCGAAGATCGAGTTCTAGGCAGTTTTTGCTCTGGAGGAAGGAGTGTGCCGGAGTTCTGTAGAAAAGATCGAAGGGAATCTGCTTTGAAGTACTTGATCAACGGAGTATGAAAAGGGAAACCTTGCCAGGGGGGGTTGTGTGAGTCTTTCCTTTCCCTGTCGTTTCTACGCCTTCATCGCTGTCATTGACGTTTCGATTTCACAGAGACTACGTGAAGATGTGGAGACATTGTGATTACTAGACAGATAGCTTGGATCGAAATGGCATTACAGATTATTTGCACGAACGAACGAATTCAATAGATAGATCATGGTAATAGTGTATAATGTACTAAGTACGCGCGATCGGCTGCTATATTATACTATTAGTCGTTGAATCAAAACAAAGCGATACCATAGCCAGATCATGCTCCTGCTCAATCTCTGTACCGACCACGGCATCCTCTGACCGCTTGATTGCAGGATTCATGTTGTGAGGGTAGCAAACTTCCCCGATTGCACCACTCCAATCCCAGTCTACAAAGACAATCGAATGCCCCAGCCCAACACCTAAATTTCTGACAAGAATGTTGACAGGGCGGATATCACCATGAACGTGACCTAGAGCATGCAGCTTGTGGACTGCAGCCTGGACGTCGGACAGAAGGAGTGGCGAGCTGGATCAACATCATGCCCATTGTAAAGCACATCATGCAAGGTTTCGTAACTCTGCGAAAGATCCTCCATGGCAACAATATACCACCCGTGAATCTGCTCCACGGAAAGGAGTTGGGGAGCCAGACCAACTTCTTGTGCTCTGCGGTGAGTCGCTTCACCGTACCGGCGGGAGAATTTGATAAACAATGGACTGTTACCATCCTTCAGCGAGCCGCGAAAAACACGTTTATCGTCGACCTGTTCCTTATATTCAAAGGACATTCTCTCGCTGTTTTGCAAGATGTAGTCGCGAAAAGGATACTCGATCTGGCGCTGAGGGAGATTGTTGGCGGTCTCGTAAAAGTTATGATGTAAACTCCGAAGGGCAGTACGGAGAGCACAGACGAAGCGTTCTCCTGCATCGAGCGCTCCAGTAATGTTGGTGCCGTGTACATGAAGAGGTATTGTGGTGAGAGTTTCGACATTCAGCACGTCGGTCAAAGCCGCAACAGCAACAGCAAAGTGGGATCCTGGAATCAAAGGGTTAGATTAAAGAGCAATAAGCTGAACTGCAACACACCTGCGTGAACAAGAAGGATGGAAGGGGTCTCGAACTTGGGATGTTGTGCGTTCAATGTGTTGACATATATGAGCCCACCAATAATGGATAGCCTCCATGTAGGGCTCGGCTTTGCCTGTAGAGAACTCGTTTTTTATCTCCTGCACAAAATATAAGAAGTCACCGTAACAACATGGCGTAGTCGTACTGATATCGCCGTCAGTAGTGTAATCGCCGATCGTGTTGAGGTTCAGGTTCCCACCGCCTGGAATGATATTTTCTTCGCGGAGGATTTCTATTAGTCGGGTCTGACGGTTCTTCTCTATTTCGAAGATCTCCGTTAGGTCCCAGTGTAGCCTTGAAAAGCAACGAATGTCGGCAGGTGTAGGTACGCAATGGGCCAGATCGTATTGGAATTGAGAAAGCGTTTCGTCGAAAAGTGATGCTGGGACACCTCTATCCAGGCGTATCGGACGGCCACAGTGGATTTTGCGACCTTCCTTTGCCTGCTCTTTTCGGAAAGTATCGAAATGGCCTTCAGACGACGGCGCTTGGTATGTCTTTCTACATAAGTTCATTCGCCTGTCTTGCAGAGATAGAGAAGAAACTGTGTCCTTCTGTTCGCCGTGTTCAGGGTTCTCTGAAATCAATGAGACGGGATCGCTACAAAAAGAATCACGGAGCTTACCGTCTTCCGGGCACCATACCACGATATGCAAACAGCCCTCGACAGGTAAATTAGGGAAGATTTTCGACAGTTTATCGACTGGTGACAATGATTCCTTTCCATGGAAGTTGGCTTTTTCGAGGTTATTTTCGAGATGTTGGTCGACGGGCTCGGAAACGTTCCAGAGTTCCAGAGCATCTGCGTCAATATGCGGGAATGCAGCGTGCTTTTTCTCCTTGATTACCTCTTTGAGCGAGCCAACGGACTTTGTCCCGGCGATTTCGACCGGAAAGATGTGATTGCGTTGGTCGCCGAGCACCAAGCAATTCAGCTCAAGAAGGGATTGCGGATCGGGAGACGCTGAACAAAACATGAGATATCACACAAAACAAACAATTTTGAAGACACACCAGCTATGCCAGGAGGTCGTACAATGATATGGAGATGCTCCTCCGGGAGTGTGTTTAGAAATAAGCCACGCAGTTTCTTCACTGGAAGCAATGGAGCGCGCGCTGGTTGGAGGTCATGGAGATGAGGTTCCGAGAGCTCTTCAACGGGAATGGAGACATTCCAAAGGTCCAGAGTATGCGCGTCAATATGCTGGAATGCAGTATGGTTTTTCTCCTTGATTTTCTCCTTGAGAGTAGCAACGTTATCTGTCTCCAAAATCTGGACCGTAAAGATGCGATTAATGCTGGCATGGCTGTCAAGCACGAGACAGTTGAGCTCGAGTTCGCGCGTCATCGTGGTGGTAGGAGCTAAAAGCTTCCATATGAATAAGCGCCCCTGTAATTCGGGCGCTCAACCCAGCACCGAGAGCCTTGGTACGCCCAATTTCCTAAGGGTTGGGTTTATTCCGGGCCGGCTCGAGCAGGACTGTACACCTATCATATTGCGTGGGAAATCATCCTCTTCTGCATCGTTCATGTCTCTCATCCAACGCGATCTAAACAAAAATAAGTCCTGTCCGGACCTTACCAAAAAACAACGTTGGACCTTCAGTCGTAAAAAAAGACTTGCCCCTCCTGTTATCATTACGGATCCTGCAGAGCAGTGAGTGGCAAGCCCGTTTCCGGCCTCTCGAAACTCACAAAGATATCTTAGTTGCAAGAAGCCAGAGAACCTAGACCAGTTCCTTGACCTCTTTACGGTCCCGCCAAGCCGTCTCCATCCCACGCCCACAAATTGCCTCCCTCCCATCCCCCCGCTCCCTCTCATTCCTCCGCCCAGCGCTCCCCCTTCAGAAACCCTTTTGCCGCCGCTACCCTCCCCCACCCCTACCTCACCATGCACGGTGACGGGTTATCCACTGGAGCTACAACAACTCCAGGAGGAGGTTATACGATTAAAAAGGATAATCGCCTATTTGTATCAAACCCAAAAAGAAGAACGGGAGGCTAGAGAGGAGGAATTAAAACTGTGGATGGATGGGATGCATGGGCGTCCGTATTAGCCTCCGGCTTGTGGAATTTTGCATTGTGAGTGCAAATTATGATTCATTTGTGCTGAATCTGATGGGTTCAGCCAGGGTGTGACTCGCTTTGCTTTGCTTTGCTTTGAATGCAGATCTAGTACATTGTATTTTTATCACTTATCACCAGAAGCCTTGTAAATAGTATTATCATGGTCCAGAGAGGCTTTCATATATATATAGTGGATCATTACCAGTATACCATGGAGATTATCTACTCGCTCAGCTTGATTCGACCTTTGAACAGTGATACACGCTTCAATTCTTTTTGCTTCTTTTGCCACTGCAGCGTTGGTGACGCTTGTTATTGCTCATGGAGCGGTATACCGTGAGTTGTCCTGGTCATTGCTTTGAGTAAAGATGCTGACCTTGAACGTAGGAATCAAGGTTGCCGGCCAGACTTTCGCTGCGCCTCTCATTAGTGCCGCTAGTTCCAACAGTGGACCAATGTCTGTTCCTTCCTCCAACGGTCCAATTACCGATGGCACTTCGGACGATATGTTCTGTAATTCCGGTGGCGCGACTCCAGCTACAACTGCCTCCATTGATCTCTCGAAACATTTCCTTCTACTGGAACAGCGGTTACAGCGCGGGAACTAACTGGATTCACAACACAGGTCCAATGTTCCTCTACATGGCCAAGTGTACCAGTGACTGTAGTTCCCAGACTGCCTCGAATACCGAGTTTATGAAAATCGAGCAGCGGGGATTTGACGGTAGTATTTGGGCTCATGCCGTTCTCGACACAGGTGCACCCGCTACCTTCACTATTCCTTCAGATATCGCTTCCGGAAACTACATTCTCCGTCATGAAATTATGAATCTCGCTAGTGTCGATGAGAACTATCCGTCCTGCTCCTGGTTAACCATAACTGGTGGAAGTAACTCTTATTCGAGTGCACAGACCGTTACATTCGCCGGTGGTTACAGTACCAGTGATCCTGACTTGTCCGCCACGGGAAGTGCCATTTATTCCGTCAAGACCAACGTCGAAGTAAGTTCTGTGATACTCTTGCATTGCATTGCGTTTAACAAAACTTATTTTCTCAGTATACCTTCCCCGGTCCCGCCCCCGTCATTGCCTCCGATGGGTCTTCCTCTGGATCATCTCCTGCTTCTGCCTCTGGATCTGCTTCCTCTGTTGCGTCTTCCCCGCTTCAGATTCTGGGTGCTACGGCGTCGGAAGACAAGTTGCAGGAGGGGTCTCGGAGGCTATCGAGACGCTGCATCGGGCTGGAATGAAGTTGTGGATTTTGACTGGTAAACGTTGTGCTGTCTTTTGTGTCAAGTACTCTACTGATACTTTCAATTCAGGTGACAAGTTGCAAACAGCCATCGAGATTGGATACAGCTGTAATCTGCTCAAGCACGTCTTTAACTGCGTAGCTTTGCTATGCAGGCCGACGATCCTTTTTCTTCATATGTTATAACTCATTATACGCTGTATAAATTATCTGATTATGATAATGGTAATTTTTCGAGACTTATGTATCAGTCTTATTTGAGTAAGCTGTGACCTTCGCATGAGCGCTCACCGCTTATATCTTGGTTGCCAACCACCACCATCGTTTCTAGGCCCTTTGTTTCTGTTCTTTCACCCTTTCCTCCCACAGCGAATTTTATTGAGTGCAAATGCCGCTAGCAGGAGCTGGAGTCTTTAGCGGGTTAGGATAGTTTAATTCTTTGGATTTATCGGTGCGTTCTAAAACGTTCCAACTGATTTCTTATATTCACATTTCTTTAATTGAAGCGTCCAACGACATTATCTGGCTATCATTTTCAATTTGACAACTTCATCCACCTCTTGACTGCATCTTGCTGCTATCATCTTCGTTCCGGCTTTCTGGCCAATCTCCATCTTGCGCTGCCTTCTCCTTATCCTAGCCCAGCAGCAACGCCATCGTTCATATCAAGAGGACCTCTAGCTTTTGTTTATTGACCCAAATTCGGGCTACTTTCCAATGCCGCTCATTCATCTGACCTGCTAGCGATGGTCCCCTATTGCATCAACACCTGCTCCTAGGTAGCGTTTATGAGTCGTAACCATTGCCACTTCTATTTGACGCCTCTTTTCTCCGTTCCCAACCTACCTTCAATGCCGTGAAGCAGCGTCGGCGAATTCCTTGGCCACCACTTCGTGGCGCTTCTCCTCATCCACAGCGCCATTTTCCCTTCCTTCTTTTTTGGCCCGCTGTCGGGCTCTATCATCCTTCACATGCCCTATTAAACTCTCGCCGCTCCCGTGCAATCGCTCAGTTTACAAATTGGTAAAAATACGCTTCGTGAGTAAGTCATTTTATTGCAGGAGTTGAGCTCAAGTTCTCCCTAATCCACCGTTCCTTCCATCTTTCCTCACTACAGACTCACCTTCAACACACCTCTGCTTCGAGACTGTTGTTTTTGGACCGACAGTGTATGTAAGATGGAAGATGAGGTTGGGTGAACGCGGGCAGGCAATGTCAATGGGGAGTATAGTAGGATGTATATCCCAATAAGAAATCCTTTCATTAAACAGGTGTGAATTGTTAACGTGAAGCTAAGCAGGCAATCTCGAGCATGAGGTCATATCGCACAAATGTGAGAATGCATCGATAAAGATTTACAATACAAAAAGGGAGAATGATCAGAAATAAATTCTTTGTCCTTGCTTTATCCACATGTGGGCTGGGAAAGATGGTTAGATCAAGTCGTGTAGTTATTTAAGCGTATACCTTCTTTATCCGAACTTGACTGCCAACTTAACACTCTCCAATGACTTCTACAAATATAGCGAGCTTGCTCGCTGAGCTTCCGAAAGACCATAGACGCGAGGGAACACCTCCAGTTGACAACATCGACAATAATGCACAACCATGTAGCGAGGTTGAGAGCACTCCTAATAGTCAGCATAACGCCAGTTACTCCTCTGCTATCACCTACAGTATAAAACCGAAGACAAAGGTGGAGGATGCTAACTTGTATCTTAGAGGCGATCTCGAGAGCACCAAAACCCTCTCAGCAAGGGAGTGGGCCTTGACCATCTTCGGAGAGGACCAATCAATGGATGTTAGCACCATCTCGGTGGAAATCGAGGACGAGTTGAACCGATATCTGGACCAAACCAATCGCCGGTGCAAGGAGCCAGAGTTGTATCCTTCTCTCGTCGCTCTGCTCAACAAAATTGGTTCCGACGGCAGCGATAAGGTCTTTTACACGCAGGATCCAGTCCCGGTGCGAGGGTCGTTTGTATCACAGAAACCCGACATTGGCATGCTATTCAAAGCCCTTGCCGTTAGCGAGGATAACATGCTTAATATCCTATCAGCAAAGAAGGGACGCGTCTTCTATGCACTGTTGTTGGCCATTGTTGAAGCCAAGCATAGAAAGGGTGAACTGTTAGGAGCAAAATACAAACATCAGTCAAGTCTTTCCTTGTGTTCAAGTAACGTATCAAGTGATGTAGCCAATCCTATTCAAGCACCCAAGGAAACAAAACAGACTATGAGCAAAAGACGAAGGCGTAACGAGGACGAGAACGAGGATCAACTTGGTAGGTGATCTATGTTGACTAGGTATTACCCTTTCAATACTCACTTTATCGTGTAGTCGATGAGGACTCAAATGTCAAAGGTGGTCCATCCAAGAGAACTAGACGGTCCAAAAACCTCCAATCACTAGATGACGATAGTGAGTGCATTCTCCCTAAATCTTATTTGTTACTCAGTATCCTATTTATCTATGCAGTCAAGATGCGCTCACAGGATGACGATGATTTGTCACCGTCAGGCAAGGGGAAAAGGCCCTCTCGGAGTCTCGGTAGGAAATTCATCGTCTATATGGGTCGGCAAAACTAATACTCACCTCACTCTGATTGAAGGTAATACACGCGCTGCGAAACGGAAGGCTGCACTCGACTCCATTGGTGAACACGATGATGAACCGATCGTTGAGTCGTATGACTCCTCCGAGCCAGAATTGATGCCTGAATCGTATCATTCCTCTGAGCCCCATTCTCTTGCTGAAGCATCCTCTATCCATTCGACAAAACCTCCCTCTTCCGATTCGAACGGATCTAACAATGACTTGAACTGGAAGCCGGAATCGTCGGAGTCGTTGGAATCCCCTCCAGCTTCCCGTCGTTCCATTTCTTCTGTAAAACAATTTCAGCTGGATAATGAAGAGATCCGTTCGCCTCAGGCACTCACTCCTCAAGCTTTTAGATATCAAGTCGCAGGGTATGCTCGGGACATTCTCTCGTATGGCATAATTAGATCTCACGTCATCACGTTGATGATTGACGACGCGAAAGTGATCTTTGTTTATTACGACCACAGTCTCATCGTTGAATCCGAGGTGAGTTCGTTCTTGTCTCTAAAACTTCCCAATGTTAACTATCAGAGCAGGTGCTCGATCTTCAAGACCCAGAGCAGAAGCTGTTCTTTGTCAAGATGATCAAACAAATGCATGCCCTTTCACCAGAGGCCCTCGGAATTATTCCCAATCTGCAGGCGCCGTTCATGTACGACCCCAAACAGCTCAAACGTCCAGGACTATATCTCGACCCCGCTGCTAAAGAGGGAACGATTCCGTCCAACAAAGTCCTCGTGGGCAGCTTGCTCGATACCTCAAAGTCGGGAATTAAAAGGTAAGAAGGACTACTAATGTAAGGTCTTTTCTAAGCTTATTACAATTTAGGACCAACGCGCTCATGAATCGCTTGATGTACTTTTGCCTGGCAACTGGTCTTTTGACGACGTACGTATTTACATACCTTTTAATATTTGCTTAGTTGATGACTCTTCTCTGTTCTTTAGGGTTTGTGCGATCTGTTCTTTGGTTTCGGTAAGTTCTTCTCTGACTCGATAATCTCGCGTTCAATACTTACCCTCTTTGGCGCAGATTTCCGTCTGGCCTAATACTTTCGTGTACATTGGCTTTTATGTCGTTCTTGCCCGCTGTAAGTGAATTCTCGCTCACGCTAGCTGTGCGATTTGTCAATGAATTTCAGTGTATGTAAACTCATTCTTGGCTACGTGAGTCCAAGGGTTCTCGCAAAGCATGCACATTAATTACAATTTTTTTCCAGTCTCAATGCTCGCGAGAAGCTGAGAGCTTTGAACCGTCCTCCCGGCAGCTCGTTCCTCTCCAATCTGACCTTCACTGACATTCAGTGGGCTAGAAGTGCGAGCTCCAATAATATGATTCTTACTCCGAACATGCCAAGTCATACGGTTAGTTCTCCTATCTATTGCGAGTGATTCTCAATTACAGTACTTATCGAAAATATGATTTTTTGATTATCAAGCAAGCTGCAAGAAGTCGAAACCAACACCCACAGAAATGATATTGAAATGGAGAGTTTCCTGGTGAGTTTTCTCGGTACATCCGGGATGTCCTGTTCACTGTGATTTATGTAGCAGTCGAAGAAGTTGTCCTTCAGGCCTGTGGACAGCGACTGCGTCGTTCATGCACCGGAACCCGCGTTCCTGTCTAGCGACCGTGTCGTGTAATAAACTTCCTTCCTTCCTTTCTGAGCCAATCTGCGCCATTTGGTGGCGCCTTGCTTTCTTTCAAATGTCTCGAACAAAATAATAGTATATCATCCATGAACTGCTAGTTGTACATATCGATCTTCGCGTATCGCCGGAGCTGAAATCTACCTATATTTTGTGTGTATAGTTTTTTGGAATAATGTTGTGGTTTGTGACGGACGGTTCTCTTCATCTTTTGACGTCTGACCGTTGTCTGCTTCAAGCTTCAGGCTCCAGGTCACATCTTGGATGCACTGTCCAGGCATGCCATGACACTGAGCCCAGTGCAGCTCGTCTCGCAGACATAATTCCGCTTCTTGAGAGGCCGATTCCGTTCACGAATATTCACAGTTGTCTGAAACTGTGCTCCATATCCGATCCGAATCCTGTGGGCCAGTCGAAGGAGCCAGGAAATTGGGCATACCAAGGCTCTCGGTATGAAGCTGCTCAAAATAAAACAGCAGAGTGAAAACAGATATGATTATGTGATTCATAACAGTAGGACATTAGTACACAATAATTATTCTAACTGGTTCTCTCATTATCACAGTATTTATTTACTTTACTTAAACTTGGAGTAAACACTGCTATCTTACAGGATCGAACTGGTGACCTCAAGGTTTGGTGATCACGAAGGCCAACGTTACTCCACAGTCAGGGACATAACCACTTCGCCAAAAGGACTTTTTACGTGCCTAGGATGCATGCTATTCTTAAAGGTTATTTATTGGAATTTTATGAACACAAACACCGTTAACTGGGATACTAGAAGGATATGATAAAGAGTGCTGACTTTGTCATCATTCAATCCAATATTGATATCGTTTAGAGCATAAAGAGCCGCCAGCCAGAGAAAAAAAAGCATGAAGGACTCTAGATCATCACCAACGGTTCGGGCAGTAGGCTGGTCGTTAAACAATCGAGCAGCCATGAATTGAACGGTACCCTGAGGAAGACCATCAGCTATCCAATAGTTGCGATTAGCATACTAATACGTACCATACGTTCATATGTCCTGATTCCCTCATCCTCCCGATACCTGGAGAGTTCCATCAAAGAGATTTCCTGTAGCTGTTCCATCTTTTGATCGCACAATTATTATGTTTCCAGGAGAAATATCACGATGCTCGACCTCAGCTTTTGAGAAAGCATCGCGGTGGGCTAAACAATGTGATATATGAGAGATGGAATCAATTGTGGAGAAATAGAACGGGAGGGACTGACCTTTTGTGGCATCTAATATACATTTAGTAAGTTCCCAGGTGGAACGAAAGTTGGAAATAGGCTCCCCTATGACATCCAGAACGATAAGGTAGTGTTTGTGCTCGTGAATTGTACTGCCGGTAGGAATACACCACAGGTACGGCAGAATGTGACCTGCCAGCATCGTCGTTTGAATCAACATTACCCCCACAATAATTCCAGGAATGTTCACCACAGAATGTTGGTGGAGCCGGGTGTAGACCTCGCCCTCTGGATGGTAGCCGACAACGCGCCAGACATCTTTAAGCACGCATTTTTGCAATGTCTCACAATCAACTGCAACAAAGCAGCGCGTACCGCGACCAACGGGATAATGATGATTGCGGGTGAGCGGCTTGGAGACGTAGAAGAAGCGATTTCCGATGCGGACTTTCCAGATGGGCTGTGAGTGGGCGTTGAGCAAATTCCAGATTTCAAAATGAACCGTGGATCGAGCCTCAAAAGTCTCATCAATCCACGCACAGCGGGATGAGCATGCAACAGGCGCCAGAAGAATGTCTGGAGATAACGAGAGGATACATAGTCAAATTGTGCAGTAACCTCGATGCCACTGTGCGTGTGACAAAGAAGACGACATTTCTTCCGGAGAATGAGGACACCAAAGCCATGAGTACGGAAATGCAACACCTGCATTGCGTTAAGATAGGTGACGAGCTGTCCGCGCATGTCGCGAGCTACGCCACCGTCCCTTTCGAGAGATGTATCGGTTGGGTTGCTCTTATCCAGTAAAAACCTATCGATTTCCGCGTCGACCTCAAGCTCAAGAAAAGTGTCCATATCGCATGAGCGACAAAGGTTATTGTTAGAGGGCTTTCCGTCTGAATAGACCGAGATGTCGGGTTTGATTCTGTGATCGTTGAAAAATCCAGAGTCGGGGTCCAGCGAGGCAGAAGTATTAACCATAGACCAGCCGGATTTCAGGAAGGGCTTCAGGTCATCTATCTGCTCAAGTTAGTATGGGGTTCATCAGAAGTAATAACAGCAAAACGCACCAGAGGTTCATACATCGCATTCTCCAGTTTCTGCTCGTATACTTTCGTGAAAGATGCGCGGCCGACCTGTGATGCGCGGTCGACCTGTGGCATTCCCGGATACTCTGGTACATATTTTTCCAGGAAAGTTTGTGGGCTAACAGCCACAAATTTCTCCTTCAGCTCTTTGGCAGCATCCACGAATGCCGTTTCCACAAAATACCCGTTCAGCGACGAGAAAGGCTGCAGTGTCGATAATCGATTATGAGTCGGTGTATCTGGCACTGAGAGCGGCAAAGAAGGCGGAGTGGAGACATGAGTCGGAGAGCTGGATGGTAAGGGTTGGCATAGAATCGGCTTAGGGGTTAGGGCTGAGAGGAATCGCCATGAAGATCGTCAATTTGTCGAGGCCAGCTACCTAGCGTTCCAAAGCAATAATGGGAACTGGAAGATTCCAGTGAAGGGCAGATTGGCAGATGTAGAAAGAGGAAGGAGAGATGGTGGTTGGGATGCCGGTATTTACCAGCTATCAATTCACCGAACGCGGTTGGGAAAGAACAACACAAGGTGTAAGCGCCCTAACTCAACGGCTGTGAGAATTGTCTTTGATAAACGCTGGAACATTTTTGAGTGCCAAGTTCTCTTCCTTCACTACGGCCACTCTGGACTCTTCCTCCCCTTCTACTTCCTGGAATCCACTGAACTCGTTCGGTGGAGTAAACAACTGGGCTCGCCTGGCTATTATTACCTAGCGAGGCTTTGCAGCGCTAGGTAATTGGCTCAATAATATATCCAAGGGGATCTCGGACGAGAGCACTCTGTAGGGGGTCTTCATGAATCCTCCACGGACTTATTCCACGGCGACTGTCCATCTGACGATGCTGATGGATGCATTGGGTCCCTGACACCATCTCCGTAAGTTGATTTTCCGTTATTTCAATTGATTTTCCGTTATTTCAATTGATTTATCTAATTCGACTCGCGAATAGGTTCTGGTATCTAAACTTGAGGAGGTCTTGAATTCACAGCTTGCACAGGTCCTAAGGTGCATAGCTTACCACCAACTGCATCCATTACTAACCATTTTTCCCAAGTATAGGCGTCCGGCCCTATTATTCACATATTCCCTTACGAGCTGTCTGCTTTCGGCGCTCGTAAATTGCCATCGTTCCACCACTTGCCCATATCCGGTCGTCTGCTGTTTGGCGCCGGTACATCTCGAGTTCTTGATCAATGAAGTCAAGGTGAAGGAGCCTGCTGACAGTCTCGTCGAGTTCAAGCACGGCAAAACTGACGGAGAAGGCAAAGAAGAAATGGACTACCTAGTACCTCGATGACGATGAAACCTTTGATTCCGAGGTTGATTCCGGACATGAAGGTCCCACTCACCACCTAGATTGTATCGTGCACCAGTATACAACAGTCCCCCTCCTGCTACTCCTGCGGCCACGAAAACACGCTTACAATGAATTGATGATATGGGAATATGGCTTGGGTGACATGGAGCCAGCGAGTCGTCTGATCGAACCTCTTCTCCTCGGCCCTCAGGCGACCACCCTCTCCTGGACCATACCACGGTCTTTTGGCTCATTTAATCCTGGGCTCTAGTCCCTCATCAATCAAGCTGTAGTCTCGCCCAGTGGGCGCTTCAGTTAGCGCTCACTTTTCTTTCTTTAACCACCAACATCCAATAGAGTTTGGCAGGGCCGCGGGAGACGGGTTGTAGTCAGAAAGGTCGTTAAGAAATTGTAGACTATTGAATGCGGCGTATTTTGGAGGAGAATTGAAAGCTTTCGTTGAGGTGGGTATACTTGCAAGGGCTAATGTTTCTACATTTGATACTTACTGCTCAATTTATAGTCTAAACGACTTTATCCTGGCTATCGTGGTCATCGTTGTCTCCCTCCTCCCTGTGTCCCAATGTTACGATTCTGCAACCCCTACTGAGGGTCAACCTCTGGGTTTCCTCTTCCACTGCTAAGGTAGTCTTTGCCGTTGCTGCCTACATCATCGCTTCCGAAACCGCCACTCCAATTCCAGACCCACTACCATCATGGTTACCACAAGGGAACAAACTAGATACGCACTACATGCCCAACGTTCCTTTACTGCAGCTCCCAGGCTGCCTCGAATATCAAGAAATCGAGCAGCAGGGATTTGACGACGGTACTTGCACTTAGGCAGCTCTCAAGGCATTTACTGGCAGAAGTAACTCTTATTGGAGAGACCGTAAAGTTCCCCGGTGGATACAGCGCCAGTGGCCGAGGCGTGGCAGACACACGAAGTGCTATTTATTCTAAGTAAGTTCTACTCTACTCTTCTACTGTGTTGCGTTTAACAAAGCCTGTTTCTCAGTACACCTTCCCTGGTCCTACCCAGACATTACCTCCAACAGGTCACCTTTGGACCACCCCCTGCTAATTATGCCCTATATTTATGCAGCATAGGAATGCGCGTGCAATCCTATATGTATAACAGTAGGCCGTCGAGGCTGTTTTTAAGCGAATGCCTGTAGAGCATCAAGAGGCTTTTATGAAGTTGCATAAGCACAATGGAAGTGGTGAGCTTGTCGGGTACGTCCATCCTTTTTTTTTTTAGGTTATCTACTTCATTGCTCAAACTTTACTTCCACAGTCGCATCAGAACCAATGGTGTTTCGACTACTGGACCCGAAAACCGCAATGTGCTGAGGAATAAGGCACGCCACTCTAGTATTGACGCTGTCCCTCTCTAATCCTCTCCTTAGGCACCAGCGGCCCTGTAGGTTTGCACTCTGCTCTATGCAACGAAATATCATATATAGATCATTGGCAAGTACAACCATTGAATCATCTTTTTCTGATTCTGTATCGACAGCTGCAACCCAAACACCGTCTACCACTGGCACACCGACACCCTCTCCCTACGCGTGTACGCCGTGCGCGCCATCCCTCCCGGTACCGAAACACTTCAGGCTGCCCCAATTATATCTTCTTAGATAGTCCAAAGTGTAACAATCCAGTAACTAATATGATCAAAATCCACAGGAAATCCAGGGGCCCCGCCTGGAATCCATACACCCTGCCTGGATTCCATGCATGTCGCATGGATTCCATGCCCTAGTAAATAGTAGTGTATGGATTCCAGGCATGTCGCATGGAATCCATGCACTAGTAAAAATAGTAGTGTATGGATTCCATGCATGTTGCATGGATTCCATGCACTAGTAAAAATAGTAGTGTATGGATTCCAGGCATGTTGCATGGATTCCATGCACTAGTAAAAATAGTAGTGTATGGATTCCAGGCATGTTGCATGGATTCCATGCACTAGTAAAAATAGTAGTGTATGGATTCCATGCATGTTGCATGGAATCCATGCACTAGTAAAAATAGTGGTGTATGGATTCCAGGCATGTTGCATGGAATCCATGCACTAGAAAAAATAGTAGTGTATGGATTCCAGGCATGTCATGATCATGCATAGTGATGATCCATGCATGCACTAGTAAAAATAGTAGTGTATGGATTCCAGGCATGTTGCATGGATTCCATGCACTAGTAAAAATAGTAGTGTATGGATTCCAGGCATGTTGCATGGATTCCATGCACTAGTAAAAATAGTAGTGTATGGATTCCAGGCATGTTGCATGGAATCCATGCACTAGTAAAAATAGTAGTGTATGGACTCCAGGCATGTTGCATGGATTCCATGCACTAGTAAAAATAGTAGTGTATGGATTCCAGGCATGTTGCATGGAATCCATGCACTAGTAAAAATAGTAGTGTATGGATTCCAGGCATGTTGCATGGAATCCATGCACTGGTAAAAATAGTAGTGTATGGATTCCAGGCATGTTGCATGGAATCCATGCACTGGTAAAAATAGTAGTGTATGGATTCCAGGCATGTCGCATGGAATCCATGCACTGGTAAAAATAGTAGTGTATGGATTCCAGGCATGTTGCATGGAATCCATGCACTAGTAAAAATAGTAGTGTATGGATTCCAGGCATGTTGCATGGAATCCATGCACTGGTAAAAATAGTAGTGTATGGATTCCAGGCATGTTGCATGGAATCCATGCACTAGTAAAAATAGTAGTGTATGGATTCCAGGCATGTTGCATGGATTCCATGCACTAGTAAAAATAGTAGTGTATGGATTCCAGGCATGTTGCATGGAATCCATGCACTGGTAAAAATAGTAGTGTATGGATTCCAGGCATGTTGCATGGAATCCATGCACTAGTAAAAATAGTAGTGTATGGATTCCATGCATGTCACATTAGTACTAGTTCGACCATTAGATTAGTTACTAGTCCAAGTTATCAGTACTAGTACCACCATTAGGTTACTAGTTCGAGTTATTAGTACTAGTACAACCATTAGGTTAGTTACTAGTATGACTTATTGGTACTAGTACAACCATTAGATTCGTTACTAGTATGAGTTATTTGTACTAGTACCACCATTAGGTTAGTTACTAGTTCGAGTTATTAGTACCATTATAAGCATTAGATTCGTTACTAGTACAACTTATTAGTACTAGTACCACCATTAGATTAGTTACTAGTCCGAGTTATTAGTACTAGTACAACCATTAGGTAGTTACTAGTATGACTTATTGGTACTAGTACAACCATTAGATTAGTTACTAGTCCGAGTTATTCATACTAGTACCACCATTAGGTTAGTTACTAGTTCGAGTTATTAGTACCATTATAAGCATTAGATTCATTACTAGTACAACTTATTAGTACTAGTTCAACCATTAGATTAGTTACTAGTCCGAGTTATTTACTAGTACCACCATTAGATTAGTTACTAGTCCGAGTTATCAGTACTAGTACCACCATTAGGTTAGTTACTAGTACGACTTATTGGTACCAGTACAACCATTAGCTTCCTTACTAGTATGACCTTATGCCCACCCTCCCGGTGCTTATGGGCGCTTATTTATCCAAAAAATGTCGGGAATCAGGCTTGATAAATCCTTCAAAAATCATCAAAGATTATCAAAATATTTCGGCATTATTGTTCCCCCCCAGTGTATATGGGCACATATGGGTGCTCATTTTACTGCAGAACATTGGAAATTGGAGCTTGATAAATTCTGGAAAAATCGTGAAAATAGTGAAAATATTTGGGCATTGTTATCCCGCCCACCAGCACTTTTGGGTGTGTATTTTCCTGCCAAATAACGGGAATGGAGCTTGATAAATCTCGGAAAAATGATAAAAAATCATGAAAATATTTAGGGATTGTTTTTCCACCTCCCACTGATTATGGCACCTCATGTCCGAATAAGGTCATGTAACACATGTGACACTGTCACACTACATATATGGTATACCTTAACTGTAACTCTCCTTCTGGAATTCATCCTCATTGCAATCAAAAGTGTAATTTGTAGTTTGTGTGACAGTGTCACATGCAGGCTGATGGGATCAGCAGAGGTAGGTTGCTGGGTGTAGATGAGAAAGTCATCACTGTAACTATCAATCGCTATTTCACAAATTTCAATTTGTACTGTGTGACAGTGTCACGTGACTATTACTATACTTCGCATGCACTACTATATTTACTAGTGCATGGAATCCATGCGACATGCCTGGGAATCCATACACTACTATTTTTACTAGTGCATGGATTCCATGCAACATGCCTGGAATCCATACACTACTATTTTTCCTAGTGCATGGAATCCATGCAACATGCCTGGAATCCATACACTACTAGTTTACCAGTGCATGGATTCCATGCGACATGCCTGGAATCCATACACTACTATTTTTACCAGTGCATGGAATCCATGCGACATGCCTGGAATCCATACACTACTATTTTTACTAGTGCATGGATTCCATGCAACATGCATGGAATCCATACACTACTATTTTTACCAGTGCATGGATTCCATGCAACATGCCTGGAATCCATACACTACTATTTTTACTAGTGCATGGATTCCATGCAACATGCCTGGAATCCATACACTACTATTTTTACTAGTGCATGGAATCCATGCAACATGCCTGGAATCCATACACTACTATTTTGACTAGTGCATGGAATCCATGCAACATGCCTGGAATCCATACACTACTATTTTTACCAGTGCATGGATTCCATGCAACATGCCTGGAATCCATACACTACTATTTTTACTAGTGCATGGAATCCATGCAACATGCCTGGAATCCATGCAACATGCCTGGAATCCATACACTACTATTTTTACTAGTGCATGGAATCCATGCAACATGCCTGGAATCCATACACTACTATTTTTTCTAGTGCATGGATTCCATGCAACATGCCTGGAATCCATACACTACTATTTTTACTAGTGCATGGAATCCATGCAACATGCCTGGAATCCATACACTACTATTTTTACTAGTGCATGGAATCCATGCAACATGCATGGAATCCATACACTACTATTTTTACTAGTGCATGGATTCCATGCAACATGCCTGGAATCCATACACTACTATTTTTTCTAGTGCATGGATTCCATGCGACATGCATGGAATCCATACACTACTATTTTTACTAGTGCATGGATTCCATGCAACATGCCTGGAATCCATACACTACTATTTTTACCAGTGCATGGATTCCATGCAACATGCCTGGAATCCATACACTACTATTTTTACCAGTGCATGGATTCCATGCAACATGCCTGGAATCCATACATTACTATTTTTACTAGTGCATGGATTCCATGCGACATGCATGGAATCCAGGTGGGGTGTATGGATTCCAGGCGGGGCCCCTGGATTCCAGGGCCCTGGATTTCCTGTGGATTTTGATCATATTAGTTACTGGATTGTTACACTTTGGACTATCTAACTAGTTACTTTTCCTGGTAGACTGGAATGACCGAAATCACAATCTCATACGGAGACACCCTCGCTTCTGCCGCTGAACGTGCCAAATATCTTGCGCCCTATGGTATTCGCTCGTGTGCGTGCGGCCCATCCTGCAGCGACCCAGCTCGAGCCAAGATCTCCGAAAAGCGCCGCGAAAGTCTCCGAAACCCCTTCACGCTTTTCCCTCCTCCCGAGCCCACTTGGCCCAGAGATAAATGGATCCAGCCTGCGGTACAGCGGGTGCAGGAATTGGAAGAGGAAGATCTCCAGGCTCCCGAGCCATACAAGAGGACCTTGCATCTGTTGGTCAATGCGTATTCGCATTTGCAGGATATCGACAAGGCGTTGTTCTATGCTAAAAAGTTGAAGCCGGTGTGCAAGGCGCATGAAGGAGTGGATTTGCCTGCAATGTATCTGAGCAAGAGTGGTCTCAAAAGTAGTCCGGGGTATATGGCGGCGGCTATGCAGAAGAACTTCAAGTTGCCCCAGGAGTACCACCTATGTTAATGACGGCGTTTTCTTGAGGAGTCGGAGATATATAGATAGTATTCGTATACAATTTCCGCTGATTCCAGGTAATAGTACAATATACACTGTTATCACAATCCATCTATTGAATTCGTTCGTTCATGCAAATAATCTATAATGCCATTTCTATCCAAGCCACGTATCTGTCTAGTAATCGCAGTGTCTCCACATCTTCATGTAGTCTCTGAGATCGGAACGTTGAAAGGACCAAAGTCAGCGATGAAGACGTAGAAAAGACGGAGAAAGGAAAGACTCACACAACCATACCCCACTCGTAATCATCCTCTGGCCAAGTAGCGGACCACGTAGATTGGGCATTGGTGAAATCGCGCATTGCAGCTATTGGATTGGCAATGAGACGGGTGTGAGGATGGAATAAGCAAGCGCGGTAGGATTATCAATGAGAACAAAACCCCAAAGGGCAATGGAAAAAAGGCTTACTATCAGAAGCATCAATCCAAGGCTTGTCTTCCTGTCCATCCGGGAACCATCCGTTTGTACCACCAACAGCGACGTTGAGAATGAGGTAAAACTCTAACAACAAAAGTCTTAACGACCCTAGCAGAGCCACCAGATTGTCCTAGATAACCAGAGCGAGCCCGTGGAGAAGCATTTTTAGCTGACATGTGGCTGGTGTAAGATGCAAAACCTACACAGCCAACAGCTCGAATGATGTCCGAATGATGTCCGAGTGCGAGCCTAGAGGCTAGAGCTATAGACAAAGTAGGTAAAAAAGCAGCTAGCATAGTATCAGTAGCGTCCAGAACTAGGATAACCTGGCTACCACGAAAACCGCGCAGGCTAAAGTCAGTGATATGCCTACCCATGCTTGTATGAGCTCCATTCACCCATTCACGCTGACTGCCGAAGAACACGACCACGTCTTTGTTGTCGCTGCCAATGAAATGGCAGAAAATACCTCGGCCCCGTCTTAAAATACTACCTCCCAGACGAAATGCCTCATATGCCTAAATTTCACGCTGAAAGCTTTGTAAGTGTTGCTGCCCAGAGGTTGGAAACTGATATGTACGGTTACATGGCAAGTGACCATTTAATCGCGGTGCGGCGAGAGCTAACAACAACAGATCTCCGCACTCCTCAACACGTCGGCTCATGAGGATCCCAGCTCGGCTGTTTTCCTCGACCGATGCGTTAAACCAGATATAAACCAGTCCAATATGCCTGCTTCCGGCGATAGTCCTACAAATGTCAAAATGATGTTAGGCTTCATGGAATTCAAGAGTAGTGCAATCGACGAACCATTTGCCACTGACAGTATGATATTTGAAAGAGATACTGCCTAGGGGAGCAGGAGATGGGGAGTGTTTAATTCATCTGAGTAGCCAAGAAAAGTACGAACAAGGTTATAAACTTATGGTATATTGCAAGAATCGTGAATAGCTATTCTTTAACCATTTTTGGAAACAAGCTTATTGTACTATTGTTAGGAGCGTGCTACGAGCAAACGGCGGGAAAGTATTGCCGACAGATTGTCGGCGACCGATAGCGACTGCCGCTCGAGATGGTGGACTGATGGTGAAGTTATTAACAACACCCTCGCTACGTCGTGTAGTCCAATGAAGAGAATAATCGTTGTCGGCGGAAGGCCGACAAACGATAGAGACGTTGACAAAGGTAATCTTCAGAGAAGTAGTTATCCAAGTTGATATTTAAACTGAAGACTACTAAACAGAATACTCTAGCTTATATACTCAAAGAGCTATCGGGCCGAAGTAAGTAAGTATTCAGTAGAAGTATAATAAGTATTGACAGTTAATTCAGTAGAAGAACAATAAGTAATAGAAAGGATAAACAATAAGAATGAATAGAAACTTGCGAAGATTATCCAATGCTCGCTAGCGGCGATCGCTCGGTGGCGCCGACC